>LNAC01000023.1:4432131-4533842 GCA_002007465.1 Ailurus styani | reverse complement strand
GGGGGGGGGGGGGGGGGGGAGGGAGGAGGGGAAGAGGGAGAGTGACAAGCAGACTCCCCACATAACGCTCAATCCCATGACACTGAGAACATGACTTGAGCCAAAGTCAGACCCTTTAACTGACTAAGCCACCCAGACACCCCTATTTTCTATCTCTTAGACCTTGACAGATACCTTTAAAATGCATTACTATAGACTCAGGTACCTAATAACTTCTCACTCATCAGCTTTGCCAGTTTCAGTAAGACAGAAAGATTGTCATCAGGCAATATTTGGAGAGAAATAACTGACTCTCTGGGTAGGGGGTGATAATCAGATGTAGTTAGCATTTTTGAACTCCTGATTAAATTTCTTACGATACAAGGGATGTTCCTATGAACAGATCTTACTAAATTTAACAATTATGTAGATGCACTGAATATATCTACTAAATTTGGTACCATTAATGTACATTTGTGACACTACTGTGTATAGTGCTGCTATGAAATAGCTTATGAGATAACTATGGCAAAAGTTGCTGAGGCCTGTTTTGATACTTTAAGGAAAGAATGATCCTGGCTGGCTTTCCAGAAATTAATTTTTATAAGTTGAGTATACATTTAAGCATCATTTTATAAAGCTGTATGAAAGTCCTCTTCTGGGTCGCCTGAGTGGCTCAGTCGTTAAGCATCTGCCTTTGGCTCAGGTCATGATCCCAGGGTCCTGGGATGGAGCCCCACATCAGGCTCCCTGCTCAGCAGGGAGCCAGCCTGCTTCTCCCTCTCCCCCTCCCCCTCCCCCTGCCTGTGTTCCCTCTCTGTCAAATAAATAAAATCTTGAAAAAAAAAAAGTCCTCTTCCTGAGGATATAAAAGTAAAGACACATCTCTGCTCTCAAAGCTCATGACTAAAAATATATATTTGAAATGGGATATTCAGATAAGGAAGTTGTTCTGTTGAGGGAAAGCTTTTTTGAAGAGGTGATCTTTAAACATGACCTTGAAGGAATGAGGAAAAAGGGAAAACATTGATATATGACAGTTCTGTTGAATCTGAAGATCATGAAAGATAGGTTTATAGGAAAAGTAAAAGCAAAATTGTATCTAGCATAAGGTGGCTGATGCAGCTGGTCCATGGACCACTTAGAGGAGTATGGATTAGTTCATGTTCATTATGAGATTGTCATGTGGTACAAGTTGATCAAGTTTTGTCATTTTGTTGACCATTTAGGTACCCCTGAAGATAACCCTATCTCTTCATATTTCCTTACCTGATTTGTACTTTTTTTTTTTAAGATTTTATTTATTTATTTGACACAGAGAGAGAGAGAGATTACAAGTAGGCAGAGAGACAGGCAGAGAGATAGGGAGAAGAGGAAGCAGGCTCCCTGCTGAGCAGAGAGCCGGATGCGGGCCTCGATCCCAGGATGCTGAGATCATGACCTGAGCCGAAAGCAGAGGCTTTAACCCACTGAGCCACCCAGGCGCCCTGATTTGTACTTGTGATATTTGTGTCTTAAGATCCTGGTTTTAAATGCTGGTTCTGAACTGTGTTTCCTAGGATAAGTTATATAACCTAGCTCAGGTTGGTTTGTTTTTAGGTTTCACTTTTTAGTAAAGGGAAGGTAAAGATTTGGTTCTTTGGATTTTTAAAAAATATAACAAGAATTGCCATTTATTTAGTGCTCACATGTATTAAGATACTGCCTCAACAAGAAGCATTATGAGAGATTTCATTTTGAAGAAAACTAATCCATCACCAGAAATAGAGAAACTTAAATCAGTATCTTCTCAAAGCTTCAAACTATATAAAGAAAAAAGCACAATGATTAAATCAAGAGAAACAGACAAACCCGCAGTGTTTTTAATAGCTGGAAAATGATGAACACTACAACTAAAAAAAAATCTGAACTATTTGGCATTTTCGTATGATACCACCATACCCAACAGTGCTGAAAGACATGTTCTGCTCAAGTATATGTGGAGCTTTTGGAAAACCTGGCCATGAAGCTAGCCTCAACAAATAAAAGATTGAAATCATTTTGGAGGATATTCTCTGATTACAGTGCAATTCAGCTAATCTTCAACAAAAATATAAATAGAGAATCTGCAATTGCCTGGAAATTAATCAAAGTTTTCAATAATCCACAGGTCATAGAAGGAATTATAATGGAGATTAGGAAATATTTTGAACCAAATATTAAAATTGAAGTAGGGTTTATCAAAATGTATAGAATTCAACTAAAGCAGAACTAGAGGAAAATTTTATAGCTTTAAATGCAAAGAGAGAAGGGGAAAGGAACTGACAGTTAAAGATCTGAGTTTCCATTTCAAGCTGGAAAAAGAACAACAAATCAAGCCTAAAGAAAATGGAATTAAAATGCCAACAGGAAATGATGAACACTAAGTATAATAGAAA
This sequence comes from Ailurus styani, assembly GCA_002007465.1. Taxonomy (NCBI): domain Eukaryota; kingdom Metazoa; phylum Chordata; class Mammalia; order Carnivora; family Ailuridae; genus Ailurus; species Ailurus styani. The sequence goes on along the minus strand of LNAC01000023.1, from coordinate 4,531,446 downwards.
GTCAGAAAAGCCAAAAGTCAGTGCTTTGAAAATACTGATTAAATGCATAAATTTCTAGTAAGAACGATGAAGAAATAAGAACCATCACTAATATCAAGAATAAAAAGAGCACTACGCCAGGCTCAGTGAAGCCTGGCTGGCTACAAGGGCAAAGGAGGCGCAGTGGTGGCAATAATAGCTGACAGAGTCCCTGTGCCGGGCAGCCATGGGCCAGAGTGACTTTAGCCTCCTGGATCACTGGTCCCAGGCTTGCTGCAAAACCAACTTCCAGTGCCAGTGGGGGCCAATATACTTCACCCACTGTTCTGACATCTGCCCAGATGCACTAAGAAGCTGGTGCAAGTGGTAAGACAGCTGGAAGCTGAGCCTGGCCTGAGCTGACACTACCCCCATCCATTTTTTAAAAAGAAAAGTACTACAGATCTTGCAAATCTTACAAATATAATTAGAGAATACAATGAAGAACTTTATAAATTTGAAATTCTGTTAAAAAAGAACAACTAATGGTAATAAACAGATGTAGGAAATATGAATGGTCCTGTGTCTGTTTTAAAAATTCAATTATAATTGAAAAGCTTTTTCACTAAGTTACCTCCAACCCCCAATGGCATTATGATGAATTACTTCTAACATTTAAGGAAGAAGTAATACCATTTGCAAACACAAACTATAAAGAAATCCAAAGACTTTCCAGTTTTATGGGGCCACCCTATATAACCTTGGTGTCAAAATATGATAAAGGAAAATTACACCCTGTTCTCTCATTGATACAAGATTCCAAACAAAATGTTAGCAAATTGAATCCAGAACATGGGAGGATATCTAGGAATAAGCTACATTAATATTTTAAAATATCAACATGATGCAAATTAATAGAAAAAATGAAATTATGTGATCCTCTAAATAGATATGAGAAAACATTTGATTAACTTCAAAACACATTCATGGTAAAATCTTAACTGGGAATGAAAGGGTAATTATTAATCCAATAAAGTGTATCTCCAAAAATTATTACAAAAATCATGTTTAGTGGTGATAAAAAGAAATACCACACCTTGTCCAAGTTTGGTAATGAGAAGCATGTACATTAACAGCATACCTATTCATATCATACCAGAAGTTCTAAATGTAGTAAGACAAGAAAAGAAAAAAAAATGATTAGCAAGAAAAATCATGACATTACCTACATAGAAAATTCAAACAAGTGACTCTGATGACTTAATTGGAGATGTGATCAGTTAAAACAGTGCTTATATTTCTCTGTAATAAGCAGGAATGTGAAATTTTAAAAATGTTTTATTCATTTGAGAGGGCAAGCGAGAGTACAAGTAGGGAGGGTCAGAGGGAGAGGCAGAGGCAGACTGTGTGCTGAGCAGAAATCTCGATGCAGTGCTTGATCCGAGGACCCCAGATTCATGACCTGAGCCCAAAGCAGATGCTTAACCAACTGAGCCACCCAGGTACCCCATTAATGTGAAATTTTAAAATGCCACTTATAAAGCATTTTAGGCTGATTCCTAGGGCATTAAAGGAAGGAATAGAGGAGCAAAAGATGTGAGACATATAAGGTAAAATATAGACCTAAATCGAACTATCAATAACGTCAAATGTGAATGGATTAAATGATCTAGTCATATAGAGATTTTCAGATTGGAGGAAAAACAGCATCCAAGTATATACTGTCTTAGTTTGAAAGATACAAATATGTTGAAAGTGAGAGGATGGAAAAAGATCTGTTGTACAAAGAGCAGCCATAAGAAAGAGTGGTTATACTGATGTCAGACAAAATAGACTTTAGAATAAAAATTTTACTAAAGGTAAAGAGGGATGTTTTATAGTAGACGGACTAGTCCCTCAGGAAGTTATAACAATTATATATAAGTATACATATGTGTGATGTATATAGTATATACACCTAATAACAGCATCAAAATAGATAAAGCAAATATTGACAAGAATTGAAGGGAGAAATAGACAATTCAGAATAATGGTTGGTGACTTCAATACAGCACTTTCATAATGGATAGAAAACTAGGCAGGAGATCAGTAAGACTTAGTAACACTACAAACCAAGTAGACCTAGGAGACATCTTGCAAACAGTCAAAATAATAGCAGAAAACACATTCTTCTCATATATGGAGGACATTCTCCAGTACAGACATACTGAGCCATAAAACAAACCTCGGCAAACTTAAAAGGATTGAAATCAATGAAGTACATTCTGTGATTACAGTGGAATGAAATTAAGATTCAGTGTCCAGAAGAAATTTGGGAAATTCACAACTGTATGTATATTAACTCCTAAATAACCTATGGGTCAAAGAACTCAAGGTAAATTAGAAAATACTTTGAAATGAATGAAAATGACAAAATATTCCAAGACTTTGAATGAAATTAAAGCAATTCTTAGAATGAAATTTGTAGTCAGGGAGCCAGGGTGACTCAGTCTGTTGAACATTCAACTCTTGGTTTCAGCCCAGGTCTTGATCTCAGGATCGTGAGATTGGGGCTCTGCAGCAGGATCCACATTCAGCAGGGAGTCTACTCGAGATGCTCTTTCTCCCTCTCCCCCCATTTGTGCTCACACATGCTCGCTCGCTCTCTCTCTCTCTCTCTCTCTCTCTTGCTGTCAATTTTTTTTAAAACAGGAAATTTGTAATGATGGACACCTATATTTAAAAAGAAGGTCTCGGGGTACCTGGGTGGTTAGTTGGTTGAGTGTCCAACTCAGTTTCAGCTCTGGTATTGATCTCAGGGTCATCAGTTCAAGCCCTACATTGGGCTCCATGCTGGGTGTGGCGCCTGCTTTAAAAAAAAAAAGGCGAAAAATAAAAATAAAAAATAAAGATCTCAAGTCAATAACCTGACTTTTAGTCTTAATACAAAAAGAAGAGCAAACTAAACCTAAGTCAGAAGAATGAAGGAAATAATAAAGATTATAGCAGAAAGTAATAAAATTAAGAAAGAAAAAATAGAGAAAATCAAGGAAACCAAAAGTTTTTCAAAAAGACCAAAAATACCAATAAACCTTTACCTAGACTAAATATGAAAGAGACTCAAATAACTAAAATTAGGAATGAAAGAGGGAGCATTAGTACTATCCTTCCAGAAGTTAAAAAAAAAATGAGACTACTATAGAACAATTCACTTCATACCAAATAAATGGTTGAAATAGACAAATTTCTAAAGAGACCCAAATGAACAAAACTGACTCAAGAAGAAATAGAAAATCTGGACAGTCCTATAACAAGTACAAGGACTGAATAAGAATATAGAAAGGGCCAGTATCAGATGGCTTTATGGTTGAATTCTATAAAACATATAAAAATACCAATTCTTTACAATTTTTTTTTTAAGAAACAGAAGAGGAAGGAACACTTCCTTAATCATTCTGTGAGGCCAGGAGGCCAGTATTCTTCTGATAACAAAATCAGACAAAGACCTCACAAGAAAACTATAGAACATTATCTCTTATGAATATAGATGCAAGAATCCTCAGCAAAATGCGAAAAAATTCAATCCAGCAACCCAAAGAAAGGATTATACACCATGACCGCATAGTATTTATCCCAGGAATGTGAGGCTGATTTCACATCCAAAAATATATTAATGTAATCTACCATATCAATAGAATAGAAAACAGAGCCATATGATTTTTTTTAGATTATTTATTTATTTGACAGAGAGAGAGAGAAAGAGAAGGAAGCAGGCTCCCCGCCGAGCAGGGATCCCAATGCGGGGCTCGATTCCAGGACCCTGAGATCATGTCCTGAGCCGAAGGCAGAGGCTTTAACCCACTGAGCCACCCAGGTGCCCAAGCCATATGATTTTAATAGATGCTAAAATATTTTCTAACAAAATACAATACTCCTTTACAATAAAAACATGCAACAAAGTAGAGATAGTTGGGAAATTCCTTATCCTGATAAAGGGCATCTGTGAAAAATCCACAGCTAACGCCATACAGAATGGTTAAAGACTGAAGATTTTACCCCTAAGTTAGAACAAGAAGAGGATGTTAACTTCTGCCACTTCTGTTATTGTACTGGAGTTTCTGGTCGGAATAGGCAAGAAAATGAAATATAAGGCATCAAGACTGGGAAAGGAGAAATAAAACTACTGACATATGAAAGGATCTTGTTTGTAGAAAATTTTAAGGAACACCCCCCCAAAACACTAGAGATAAAAAAAGGTCAACAATGCTGCAGGCAAAATCAATATACAGTATTCTGTTGTATTTTCATGTATTTGGCAATGAATAATCCAAAAATGAAATCAAGAAAAATAGTTTCATTTACAACAGTATCAAAAAGAAGTGCAAAACTCTAAAAACTACAATACACCTTTGAAAGAAATTAAATATCTAAGTAAATGGAAAGACTTCCATGTTCTTGGATCAGAGTACTTGAAAAAATTGAGATAGCCATACTCCTTAAATTGATCTAAGTTCAACACAATCCCTATCAAAGTCCAGTAGGACTTCTTTGCAGAAATTGTTAATCTGATCCTGAAATTCATATATATATATTCAAGGAACTCAGAATAGCCCAAACAATCTTCAAAAACAAAAACAAAGCTGAGGACTGATACCCTAAATTCAGAACTTAACAGAAAGCTACAGTAATTGAGACCAACATATCAGTGGGATAAAACTGAGAATCCTGAAGTAAACCTTAAGATTTAAATTAATTGGTCTTGACAAGAGTGGCATAACAATTCATTGGGGGAAAGAGTAGCCTTTTCAAATGGTACTGGAATAACTGTCCACATATAAAAGAATAAATGGATCTCTTTCACACTGTACATAATTAAAGTGGATCAAAGAAATAAAGCTATAAAACTTTGAAACAGGAGTAAATCTTCATGACCTTGGAGTAAGTAGTGATTTCTTAGATGTGACTCAAAATGCTCAAGCTACAAATACAAAACTAATTTGGACTTTATAAAAATTAAAAACTTGGTGCACCTGGGTGGCACAGTCAAGCCTCCAATTCTTGGTTTTGCCTTAGGTCGTGGTCTCAGGATCATGAGATAGAGCCCCTTGTCGGGCTCCACGCTCAGCTCAGAGCTGCGTAAGACTCTCTCTTCCTCTGCACCCCCCTCTAAGATAAATAAGTAAATCTTTTCAAAAATTAAAAACTTTAATTTTTCAAAGCATATGATCAAGAAATTGAAAAGACCCACAGAATGTGAGGAAAAGTTTGTAAATCATATGTGAAAAGAGACTGAAATCTAGAATATATAAATAACTCTTACAATTCAATAATAAAAAGGCAAATAATTCCATTTTAAAGTGGGCAAATGATCTGAATGAAACAAACAAGTGGGCAATAAGCAGCATCATTAACCATTAAGGAAATGTGTATCAAAATGACAGTGAAGTACCACATCACTCTCACCAAAGATGACTCTACTGGAAAAGAGATAATAATGAGTACTGATGAAGAGATATTAGAACAAAATCCCTCATACACTCCTGTTGTGAATGTAAATTGGTCCACATGTTTTTGAAAACAGTTGTTCCTCAGAAGGTTAAATATAGAGTTATAGTATGATTCAGCAGTTCCATATAGGCATATAACCAAGAGAAATGAAAACATGTCCACACAGAAACTTACACATGAATGTTTATAGCAGATTTATTTATTTTTAAAAAGATTTTATTTATTTATTTGACAGAGGGAGAGAGATCACAAGTAGGCAGAGAGGCAGGCAGAGGGAGAGGGGGAAGCAGGCTCCCTGCTGAGCAGAGAGCCTGATGCAGGGCTCGATCCCAGGACACTGAGATCATGACCTGAGCCGAAGGCAGAGGCTTAACCCACTAAGCCACCCAGGCACTCCCAGATTTATTAATAATAACCAGTTCTGGCTCTGAACCAAATATAAATATCCAAAATTATTTGTGAAAGTATATCTAACATACAAGTAAGGTAAGATCTGGGGTGTGAAGTTTGAATCCTTCTTAAGTTTTGTTTATTTAAGTAATTTCTATACCTAATGTGGGGATCCAACTCACAACCCAGAGATCAAGAGTCACGTGCTTTTCTGACTGAACTAGCCAGGTGCCCCTTGAATACTTTAAGATAATATATATATTTAAGTAATACTGTTTTACTCTTCAGTAGTTACTGAAATATTGGCTGAAATGCTTTTAGAAAACTTTTAAATATACTGGAATCCATGAAATTGTAAAGCATACGTAGACCTTATAAAAAGGACATTTTCATGTTTGGGTAAAATATGGAGATAACAACCAATAAAAAGTAAAATATAACAGCAAAAAGCTGTGAAAATTAGAAGGCCTAAGACCAATTATAAGTTAGAGCTTTAGTGGCAATATTAAATGTAAATGGATTAAATTCTACTAGAAGATTCATTAAGCTAAAATATTTTTATTTATTTATTTATTTATTTATTTATTTATTAACAGAGAGAAAGAGATCACAAGTAGGCAGAGAGGCAGGCAGAGAGAGAGCAGGAAGCAGGCTCCCCGCTGAGCAGAGAGCCCGATGTGGGACTCGATCCCAGGACCCTGAGATCATGACCTGAGCTGAAGGCAGAGGCTTAACCCACTGAACCGCCCAGGCGCCCAGCTAAAATATTTTCAATAAGTTTTACGAGAGACCTCTAAAACAAATTGATGGGATGGACAACAGTGTATTCAGCAGGAGTTATATCATCAGATAAATGAAAGAGATCATTTTTAAAGTTCAAAATTAACAGGATACTGTCCAACAATTAATTATATACCTGAGGGCAAAATGAAATTAGATACCTTCCTCTCAGTATATTCTGAAATCAATTCTAGATGGATTAAGCCCTTAAATTATGAAAGACAGATCTTTAAAAGTTGAGAAAATATAGATGACTTTTTCCTACCTTGTGCTGCTGGACAGTACCATGATTCTAAAGATCTTTGTGAAATGTTGCTTATTTGCAACATTTGAATTTTGCAAAGGATTCAAGGATGGATTTCAAGGAAAGGATTCAAGCTGGTTAGAGAGAGTCAGAAGTTCTGATGATGCCATGGATCCCCAATTAGATTCTCTTTTATTTTTATTCCTGTGATAATAAATTTCATTAAACCTCTCTACAATATATAAACTGTCATTTACCTTTTAGGCAGTTACCAGTACTTAACTTCCCTGAGCCTTCTACTGGCAGTTTCACTTATTTTTCCCTAAGCGTACTAATGCAGAGGTTTTCCAAGTGAAGTACCTCTCCATGGTACTCTGAGTTTTATCAACTAACAAGTTGCACACTGTTATGACCAGTTTTCTTCTGCTTAACCTTTAAAAATAATTCTCTCTAACCAAGTATTCCTATTATATATTCACTCAGGGCTGCTTTTATATATTTTTATAATTGCACAAATATGGTGCAGGTCTGTGTCCTGAGATAACTTAGATCAGAAGAAGGCTTCTATACCATCAGTAGGCCTCACTATTTCACATATTACCTAGGGCTGGGGAAGGATTTCTTAAGAGAGATTAAACTTTAGCCATTAAAGAAAAAAAAAGAAATCTGTATTAAAATTAGGACGATCCAAAGACAAGTCACAAATGGGAGAAGATACTTGTAACTCATATAACAAATGATTGACAGAGGATTATTACTCATAATACATTCTCTCAAAAAGTAAATGAGAAAAGACAACCCAATCAAAAACAAAATAAGCAAGATGTACCCAGGAATTTAACAGATAAGGAAATATGTCTAGCCAATAAACATAGGAAGATGCTACTAATTAGGGAAATACAATTTAAGACTTTGAGATATGTATCTATATCCAAGTCGATTTGTAAAAATTAAGTCTGGCAACACCAAAGGCTTGAGGGGATGTGGATAGTGGTAACTCATACATTGCCCATAGGGATGTAAATTGGTATACCTGCTTTGGAAAATAACTTGACTATCTTGAAAATTTGAACATTTGTATATCTTATTGCTATCGCATAAATCCACTCAAAAATGTTTACAGATATGTACCTTGAAACAGTAGTCAGAGCAATAATGTTAGTAAGAAAAAGAAAACTGGAAGGGACTCAAATATCCTTTATAGAGAACTACATAAACAAGTTTTGTTATATTGACCCCATGGATCATTATGATGCCATTAAAATTGTATGAATTACTGCTGTACACAATTACATGGATGAGTCTGGGGATATGCATGAAGAAATATGTTAGAAAACTGTATAGTTTGCTCAAAGTAAGCAGAATTAAACTAGATTGTTTATACATCACATTTATAATGAAACTAACCTAAAAAGTAATAGAAGTATAAACTCAAAATTTAGGATACAAAGTTACCTTAGGCTGGGTAGGAGGGGAAGGAGGTATGGTGTGGGAAAACTTGGGTAAATGCAAGTTACTGGTGGTATTTGGCTGAATGGTGGGTGGTTCAAAGATATTCAGTAATTTCATATGTTGTCATACTTCATAATTACTGGACATTACATGTCTTGTGTGTGCATCAAATGTAGAGACATTATTTACCCCAGCGTTTTCATAGCTTTTCACTAGTTTGGACCTTTCCTAAAGGGCCTGAGAAAGGACCATAGCAATGTATTCACAGGGTTGGTAGTTTCTGTAAGATTTATAAAAGTAAGATATTTCAACCATAATCATTTAAGACTGCTGTCTCTTTTCATCTTGATTTCTCCTTACCTTTGTGTCACCTGGCAGTAGAATAGCTTCAGGCAATTTATAAGTGGGAATATACTTAATGCGGGTTAAATAGGATATACTGTGTGGTTCATAGTCACTTTTGAATGTATGTAATTATTGCCTGTTGGCCTGACTGTGATGGGAATATGGTCTACAGTGCCTGGAACCTGCAAAATATGAGGAGTGAAGAAGCCACAACTTGAAATTTATGAAGCCAGAAGGTAGTCAGGAAAAAAAAAATATTCCAATTACGTGATGTTTAGAAACATATGTAGAAGATTTAGTTCTCATGGATTTCTAGTCAAAAGAACTTCTCTTTTTGTTAGAAAATAATAGAATATTCAATTAAAAATTTACCGTACATTTTTTCTTTTTTTTGATAAGAATTTTGTCTTTAAAATAAAATTTTTGTGTTTATAGGGCACATAGCTGTAGCAATACCAATAAGAAGTATGTTTTTACATGAAGCTGATTGTTTTATGCATCCTGATTATCAGTTAAAATTTAATTAACCATGCTAGTAGGGTACCTGGGTGGTTTAGTTGGTTAAACATCCAACTCTTGTTGTGGGCTCAGGTCTTGATCTCAGGGGCATGAGTTCAAGCTCTGCATTGGGCTCCACACTGCTGGTCATGGGGCATACTTAAAAAGAAAAAAATCAATCAACCATGCTAGAAGAAAGACTTAGTTTGTTCATTCTTTCTGTGGGCAATACTGCAAAAATTGTGTTCATGAAGAGGCAATCAAATATGTAGTCCTAGAGGGGAAAACATTATATTGAATCAGGCCCTTAATTAATGAAAGTATGCTATTTTTTTTGGATTTTGCGATTTCTTCTTTTTATACATGACAGGTCTGTTTTTGTTTTTTGGAGTTTTTGTTTGCTTGCTTGTTTGTTTTAAATAGGCTACATGCCCAGCATGGAGCATAGCATGGGGCTTGAACTCATGACCTTGGGAGGAAGTATCAATGCTTTCTGGCTGAGTCACCCAGGCACTCCTAGACGGGACAGACAGGTTTTCGAAATTTGAATATGTTGTGATTTTTTGTTGTTGTTCTAAATAAGTATTCACCTCAAATTTCAGGTCTCACAAATCCTGGAACTGTTCCTGATCAAATGATATGGTAAATTAAAATGATATAGTAAAGGAAAGCTTCGAGTAAGATACAGTGACAAATGAAAAAATTATTCAGGTAGCTTTGTCTGGGTTATTTGTGTCTTCAAAAGTCCTAGATTATGTCTTTTCAGTTTAGTAAGTTCTCTATAGGTTGTTTGATAGGCTTATGCCTGTACCTATATATTTTTGCTTTTTTGTGTGTTGTTTTTTTTTTTTTTTTAAAGATTTTATTTATTCATTTGACACACAGAGAGAGAGATTACAAGTAGGCAGAGAGGCAGGCAGAGAGAGAGGAGAGAGGAGGAGGCAGGCTCCCTGCTGAGCAGAGAGCCCGATGTGGGCCTCGATCCCAGGACCCTGGGATCATGACCTGAGCCAAAGGCAGCGGCTTTAACCCACTGAGCCACCCAGGCGCCCTGTGTGTTGTTTTTATTATGCCTTTGATTGCCTTATAACTTTGGAGAGTTATTTCCTTTAAACCATTTACCTACCTACCTACAGTTTAGTTCAGACTTGATATACGTAGTGAGAGATAAACAGTAAAGTATCTTTCTCTGCCATGTAGTAGATTTTTATTAAATTATGAAAAATAATTAAAAGCTAAATTGGCTTTCTTGTTTGAACTGGCATCATGTTGTATATCTTTAAGCACTCACTTTATACTCCTAACTATTGGGAATTATGCCTACAGTACCATTTATTTTGGAAATTTGAACATTAGGAAAGCTTTAGGAAGGTGCCACTAGGTGGAGAAAATGCAAAATTCTTCACAAAACCTTGAGTTTTGTTTTTATGAAGAAATGCAATTTAATCTTTAGATTAGGTAAGGTATGACCTGCTTGGATAATTGAAACCAGACTTTCATGGTTATGGCAGTGAGGTGATACAAAGAGTGGCCAGATAAGATTAATAGCCTTAGTATCAAGTAGAGGCTTACTGGCAATATAAAGTTTGAATTTATATAGAATAGACAAAGCTAAAAAAAAACTATAGAAAAAACTAAACTATAGAAAAAACTAAAATTACCTGTACATTTTTTAAGTACTATATTTTTTAAAGATTTTATTCATTTATTTGACAGAGAGAGAGATCACAACTAGGTAGAGAGGCAGGCAGAGGGAGGGAAGCAGGCTCCCTGCTGAGCAGAGAGCCTGAATCAGGGCTCCATCCCAGGATCCTGAATTCATGACCTGAGCTGAAGGCAGAGGCTTAACCCACTGAGCCACCCAGGTGGCCCTATTTGTACATTTTCAGTGACAGATGAAAATGGATGTAATTTTCAAGGAAAATAATTATCTGAATCTCTAGAAATAGTCTGAACATTAATATTATAAACAAATAAGCTTTTGTCTGTTAGAGAAGCACATTTAAATATGGTATTTTAAATTCTAGGGTATAAAGATGGCAAGTCCAGATAGAAGTAAGCGGAAGATACTAAAAGCCAAAAAAACAATGCCTGCAAGTTGCCGGAAGCAAGTAGAGATCCTGAATAAGTCAAAGAATGCCGAAGCACTGAAAACAGCAAATGGGAATAGGGGGTCAAGTGGTAATCGGAATTCAAGTACTGGTGTCATAAATAGCAAATATGGACATTCTGAAAATGATGCTTCCTTATTGGACTCTAACAAAAATTCAGTATGCTCAGAGAAAAGTAAAGCATTTTCTCAGAATGTAATGAAACCACTAGAAATTGTTGATTCAGAAAAACGATTGGAATACATTGAAAAACAGGTTGTGCGCCCTTACCAAAAGCCAAGTAAAACAGAATCTTCCAGGAAACTCCTTACACAAGAGGCAAAAGATTCACGAAACACTTCTAAAAACCATACTGGATGTCAGACAGATGTAAGAAAATCCTATTTTGAACAACATGAAGAAGATTGTACTCTGAAATCCATTTGTTGTCCATCCAGCATATTGAGTGGTATGGTTCAAATACCAAAAACTACGGTAAGCAATACCTTGGATGATAAGAGAATGGACAAGATAGTTTCCTATTTAGAAACAAACTCCAATTCTGAGTCACGCGATAAAAGACAAGGTGACATTTTAATTTTAAGTTCAGATATCCGTTTTGTGCCTGTCGATAAAATATCGAAGTTGTTGAATTCAGTCATTTCCAGTACCTATGCTACCGACATTTCGAAAAGTGAAGAATCCTGTAGAACCTGTCATTCCAGCATTTCAGGTTGTGAAAGTATAGACTCAACACGGCTGTCAGCACTTGATGCTGATAGTAATAACGGTAAGTGTATACTCATGCATCTTTTGGGGAAATTAAAATAGTCAACTTTCCTTTTGGGGTTTTTTTTTTTTAGCCTCAGATATAGAAACCATAGAGTGTATATATAGCTAGGAAAAAAGTAAATGATGACAAAAATCATTTCAGAGTAAGCCATTTAGGGTGAGGAGAGGGAAATGGTATCCTCCATGTCTTAAGGGGAGTAAATTCTGGCAAAGAAGGAATCAATCGCTTTCCCTTGAGAGTACAAAAAAATCAAAACGTGACTTATGGCAATTGTTTGGCTTATTTCATCTACATGTCTTCTTATTTTGAAGTTTTATTTATTAGATTAATAAGGAGGCTAGCTGAAAGAGTTTTTTTCATTAGTGAACTCATTTCTTTCCAAAGAATTGACCTGTAAATCATATGTCAAGTGTAAGCTGATAGATAATAGGTATATATACACATAAACATACATACGTGTATGCGTGGAGTGACAGAGAAACAAATAGCTAACCAGTGAAATTCCACAGTTATAAAATCATTAAAATAGCAAAAATAAATTTCATTCGGGCGCCTGGGTGGCTCAGTGGGTTAAAGCCGCTGCCTTCGGCTCAGGTCATGATCCCAGGGTCCTGGGATCGAGGCCCGCATGGGGCTCTCTGCTCAGCAGGGAGCCTGCTTCCTCCTCTCTCCTCTCTCTGCCTGCCTCTCTGCCTACTTGTAATCTCTCTCTCTGTGTCAAATGAATAAATAAAATCTTTAAAAAAAAAATAAAAATAAAAATAAATTTCATTCAAAGTAGGATATTTTTTGTAAGTTAGTGAAATATAAGAAAAAACATTTCATAGGATAGGTTTTATTTGTGTTCTTGTCTAGGCTACATAGTGATCATTTAATAAGATGGATTTAAAATTGCTTAAAAATAACAGGATCACCTATTAAAAATATGTCGGACTGCCTAACTATATAAAAATAGTGTAAGACCGCTTAAGTAACTAGAGGACTAAGTGCTATAATTTATTCAGTTTTTGTCGGTATTAAATAGGTATTAAATAAAGTTGAAAGGGAAGTATATCTGAGACCAGAATCTTACCTATGAACCTAAGATAATCATTTTTTTTAAGGTTAGGTTTATCACTATTTTTTAGACAATTATATTTCTAAAAAATGCTGCCTTGGTCACATTTTAGTTTTTCTTTCCTTAGAGAGTCCCTGGATTAGAGAATTCCCTTGATTCCTTCCTCAGAAGGAATATTTTTACTTTCTGATCTTTTCATTTCCCCAAGGCCATAATCAAAAGAAGAGGATGTTTTCAGAAAACAAACAAAGTGTTAAGCGCATGAAAACTTCAGAGCAAATTAATGAAAATATTTGTGTAGCTCTGGAAAAGCAAACAGCATTGCTGGAACAGGTAAAATATTGGGGCTTATATATTTGCTTCAGAAACTTCTGATTAGTGTAAAATGGTTAAAGTTAATTGACCTCCACAATGATTCAGTACAGAAGATTTTCTCGGTGCAAAGTGATAGATGAAAACTGGCTCAACTGATGGAGGTATTAGGGAAAAATAATTGTTTACATTACCAAAACATATGCAGAGTAACCTAGAGAATCATTTGTAGGTAGAGTGCTATAGTAGAAAGAGAATGGACTTTTTAGTCAATATTACATTTAAATCTCTCAGAAAGTCAGACACTGCATGACCTTAAGCTTTGCTGAATAATTCAGTCTTTTTTGTTCTGGTCTTGGGGTTCTCTGATCTGCAGCTACAGCCATTTGTATGCCTCATCTCAACTGACCACTACTTCATAGACTCAGACAACCCAGAAGTCCATCCTAAAGTTCTGCTGCATTCGGGTTTACTTGCCCTAATTTCCAGGTTTACACAGATATGTTGGATTTTCTAATACTTCATTTTATAGCATCATCGAATGCACATTTAGCTTTCATTTTGCCCTATTTTGTTTCATTGTACTGCAATTTCCCATGTTTGATCAACTCTTGAGTTTAAGTGTGATGAACTTCAATTTTAATAGGTCAAGTAACGAGGACCTGTTCTAACGATCATGTTTTGCTATTTTACTACCACTAGAATTATTCAGTTGAAAGTTATAATATGGTAGATTAATGTCTGTCAACTAAAATGTCTGAAGCCAAACTATCCTACTGTTTCAGAAACAAAAACACTAGTGTTTTCTAAAGCAGACCATTACAATTATATAGCTACATATTACATGAATATGTATTCCATAATAAATAAATGGAAACCTTTTTGAAAGATTCATGCAGAACCAGCATGAAAGGTGAGTCAGCAATTTTTCCCCTTTCTACTTTGTCTTTTCTTCCAGGAAGACCAAAGGAAACACTAATAAAAAAATACATAAATATTCTGTTATGTGCGTGAAAGGGGTAGCAGAATTATGGTGAGCATAGATCTAGCTTGAGAAAAAAGTTGGGGATTCCAGCTGTGTCTTATTCCCATTGATTAGTAGCTGAATTTAGAAATAAGTTTTAATAAGGACATATAAAGACAACATTTAATCTTTGAATATTTTGGTGTCACTGGCCTGGAAAAATTACAGTTTTCATTCATTACTATAATCTGTCTCACAAAATACTTGGTCTGAGTTGACACAGAAAATGGTCCTTCCCAGCGAGGTTTGAGAAATGCAGTTTATTTTGTTTTCTCAATCACCACCGTCCCCTCCTCCCCCACTGAAGTTTTTCACACATTCTTCAGGGACATCTTGGGTTTTAGCTAATTACTATCATTTTTACCTATCTCCAAATAGCTAGCTTTGTCATTTGATATTTTAATTCCTGTCCAGTTAACTCTCTAAACCACATCTATTTGTTTTTTTGTTTTTTGTTTTTTGTTTTTTATTTAAATCCCAGTGGAATAGGGCCTACCATTCTGACAGAGACCCAGAGCTGTAGACTCTTCTTTTTTAAGGTTTTTATAAGGATCTTGGCCTCGTTGATTCCAATTAAATTACTGAAGTGGAAGAGTTTTCTAAAGTCCAAGTTGAAGTTACTCACTCTACCCACCATCTTTGAAAGTTGAGGCAGATTGAAAATATATACTTGCTAGTCTTTCTCCAACCTTTAGGCTACTTTCGCTGCCATCTGCAAATTGTACCTAGGATTTCCATCACATATCATAATTTTGGACACAGTACCATCAGCAGAAGACATTTATGAGGTATTTGGTGGAGGTTATTGTGTCTTCCTTCTTTATGAGTAACATTGCCACTAAATGAGAACAAATGTCCACTCGAACCAAAAGTAACAACCTGTGAAGGGGCATTTGGTCCTTTTAAATAACCAAATTTTAAGAGTCTGCCTCCATCTTAATCACCAAGAGTACTTCCTTGTTTAAATTGTGGTTTACTTAGCTCACTAGTAGTTGAAGACTGTTGTTTTAGGCTACTCTTTTCTCAAACTTGCCTAATATAAATTACTGGTGGTATCTGTAACTTAGACAGCTTTCTAGGCCTTTTTCCAGGAAATTCTGTTTGGTGAATCCAGGCTAGGGCCCAGGAATCTGTGATTTTAACAGATATCCCAGGTGTTACCAGGGAAGTTTCACAAACACTGTGTGATCTCCACCTGTTAGCAAAACAGAAAGTTTCTCCAACATTCATTGAGTATACACTTTACAGATTGACCCCAGCCACTGAACTGGCAAGCCTATAAGTAATCCATAAAAAACATGGGTCTCAGGTGTCACCTGTCAGTAAAAATAGTATGTTATTTTGAGCACTTATTAGTTGAGTCAAATACTTAAAAGTTTGACAGTAAAAATGATGATTGTGTCTAATGTTGAGAAATCATCGAAGAAATGTTAAGCATTATAGAAAAAATCAAGTAGATGCTAATGTTGAAGAGCAAGAATAATTGGAAATGAGAAGGAAAAACCTTGGGAATAATCAAATTTGCTGAATAACCCTAATCATCCCAGTGATGCCAGTATAAAAGAGTTTAACATAGAAGCTTTGTGTTCCAGTTTCAAACAGCAAGAACCAGGAATTTAGGGGAAGGATACGAATATTACTAATAAATGCCTTGGGTATATCGTGACAGGTTTTGTTATTAAGAAACACTACCTACTGTGTTACAAAAGCAGCTTACAGGAGGATACAAATTCAGTAAAAAATTACAGCAGATATTTCTGAATATATGGCTCAGCAGAGCTATTCATATCAGTGGGCATTGAGATTAATTATGCTCCCTGAAAATAGGCCCGTCTGTTCTCTAAAACACGGCCAGATAATGAAATGCATTAATGTTTCATGTGGTAACTACTACACACTGCTAGAATAGCGTGCATTATACCAAATAGCATTAGTCACTACCTCATTAGTCCCGACTTCTCTCCATTTTAACAATAAGAAAGGCACCCCCTAAAAAACCTATGCAAGTAAAGTAGATTATCTTGCATATTTATTTCCTTTATATCAATTCACTGTTTTCTTTTTCTTGGAACTCTTTCACATATTAACTTTTATACTCTTATAAAAATCCTATGAGCATCACATGTTCAACATTGTATTACCTACCCATATGTGGGCAAGGAAGATGAAGCTGAGTGGTGTTGTGACTTCCCAAAGGTCATATAGCTTTGTTAATGGCTGGGTCAAGGCTCAGACTTTCATAATTTGCTTCGTATCCACTATAGACCAACCAACCATTTCCACTGGGCTCTAGCTTTCAGATAAGTAGAGTTCCTTTTTTTGGAATACTTGGTTTCAGTTATGCTCCTTAAAAAATATAAGTGCATTATAGGCTTTAACCTTTAATATGTATTATGGAATTCAGCTGAAACTGTAGGAAATGAAAATTAGCACTGGGAGAATAAATTTATGTTCTGACATATCCATATATTTAGATACGGGGTGTGTTTCACTAAATTTGATATCAAACTTCTGGTAATATAAATATAAACATAAAAATGTGGAAAATGTATATTTTGTCGGTTACAGTAAATCCAGAAAAGAACAAAGCTATTTTTAAGGAGTAAAAAATAAAATTGCTTTTAAATTTGAAACATGGGGTGTTCTGGTTTTTATTTTAAAATTCTAGGTCAAACATTTGATTCGACAGGAGATCTGTAGCATAAATTACAAACTGTTTGATAATAAGCTGAAAGAATTGACCGAACGCATTGGGAAGACACAGTGCAGGAATAAACATGAAGCAATAGCTGATGAACTCTTCGTAAGTTTGTTTCATTTGATTGCATTTGAAGTAGAATTTGGTGATATTTTACATGTTAGGAAAGGAAAACAATAAGCAGACCCAAATGATCCTTGATCACAAGCTTGATGTACTTGTACCATAGGTAATAGAGTTTATTAGCAATATTGGCCCTTGTGAATACTTTTGAAAATATTAATCTGTGTTCTTGTTATCAGTTATTCTGTGTCAATTAATAAGCTTAATATATAGGCACTTTCTTTTAATTCAAAATATGTTCTGTGTCAGAGCTTGTACGATGTATTTCTTTTTTTTTTTTTTTTTCAATTTTATTTTTATTCTTTGCCCCAGGGGTACAGGTCTGTGAATCATCAGGCTTACATCTTTCACAGCACTCACCAAAGCACAAACCCTCCCCAATGTCCATAACCCATCCACCCTATCCCTACCCTCCCACCCCCCAGTAACCCTCAGTTTGTTTTGTGAGATCAGGAGTCTCTTATGGTTTGTGTCCTTCCCCATCCCATCTTGTTTCATTATTTTTCCCTCCCTACCCCCCTCAACCCCCCACCCTTGTACGATGTATTTCAAACTGTTTTGGGGTTTTGTTTTGTTCTGCTCTTCTAGGGTTACTCACTGATTGGTGTTTCTACCAACATTAATTTTATTATGGCTCACTTAAAAGTTTGATATTTTTGTCTTCCATTCTTGTATGTCATACTGGCATCATTTAAATCTTTGCTTATATAAGAATCTCTCATTTATTTGGGTGGATGCCTAAGTCTTACAAGACTACTTTGGCAGATACGTAGTTTTCCTTCCATCTTTATATATTATTTAGTACTTTGGTTTTGTATTCATTTTTCTCTTTTTCTCCTAGGCAAAAATATCAAAACTTCAAAGACGTATTAAAACAGTATTGCAACCGCAAAAGAATTGCTTGGAACCAAATGTATTAACTACTAATACAGCCCGTAAGGTTGGTATAAACACACACGAGTTTTAATTGCTTCATTGACCCACAATTATAGTTAGTTGGATTTTAAGATCTGAAATATATTTCCAAACTAAGAAGGCTTTAAAGAAAAATTTATATTTAGAATGTTCCTGTGTTGCTGTCTCTGGAGAAGATAACCCTAGGTGGCCAAATGCCACTTGTATTTCTTTCATCAAGTGAGTAGATAGGAGATTGTGATCCCCACCATTTTATCGTGATAAAAAGTTTCAAACAGGATATACGACTGCACAGTTTACAGAATTTTACAGCGAACATTTGTATACACAGCACCTAAATTCTACGTTTACTTTTAAAATGTTTAATATTTTTGTCATATATCTGTCAATCTGTTCATCCCCTAAGCCGCCTTTATATTGTTGCATTAAATATCAAAATATACTTTGCAGCATACACTTCCAAAATATTTTAGCAGGGGTATCATTAGAATTTGGAATCTGTTTATATTTTTTGTATAAAATTTAAATATAGTCTTCAGTATACATTCACTGAATTTTTTTCTTATATCTTTATTTGCTTTGGTATCATATTTATGCTAGCCTCGGTAAATGCATTGGGAAGAATTCCCTCCCCTGTTTTTTGAAAGTCTGTGTAAGATTTTTTTACTTCCTTAAATGTTTGATAGAATCCATCTCTGAAGATTATCTGAGCAAGGAGCTTTCTTTGTAGGAAGACTTTTTCTTGAAATTCAGTTCTTTAATAGGTAAGGGGCAATTCGGATTTTTCTGTTTTCTCTCATATCAGTTTTGTAAGTTATCTTCACAAGGAATGTGTCTCTTTTATCTAAGTTGTTGAATTTGTTGACATAAATTATTGACAAAATTTTCTTGTCCTTTTAACATTTGTTGTACACCTATAGTGATATACTGTTCCATTTCTGATACCAATAATCTGTGTTTCCTTTTTTTCTTGATCAGTCTTAACTAGGGTTTTAAAAAAATCTTTCCCTTTCATGTCTCTTTTCTGTTTTTTATAATTTCCTTCCTTTTACTTACATCGGATATGATTTATTCTTCTTTTGCTCAGTGGGTTAAAGCCTCTGCCTTCGGCTCAGGTCATGATCTCAGGGTCCTGGGATCGAGCCCCACATCAGGCTGCCTGCTCAGCAGGGGACCTGCTTCTTCCTCTCTCTCTCTCTGCCTGCCTCTCTGCCTACTTGTGATCTCTCTCTCTCTGTCAAATTAAAAAAAATTTTTTTTCCAGCTTCCTAAGAAAGAGCATTAATTCTTAATCCTCTTTTCTACTAGAAAACATTTAAAGCTATGAATTTCCTTCTAAGCACTGCTTTTCCTAAGCATTTTCTAATCATTTTCTCAGTGATTAGACGTTGCACTTTTTTTTTCTATTTATTTATTTAGAGGGACGCCTGGGTGGCCCTGTCAGTTAAGCGGCTGCCTTTGGCTCAGGTCATGATCCCAGGGTCCTAGGATGGAGTCCTGCATCTGGCTCCTTCCTCAGAGGGGAGCATGCTTCCCCCTTTGTCTGTTCTGCCTGCTGCTCCCCCTGCTTGTGCTCTGTCTCTCTCTCTGACAAATAAAATACTTTTAAAAAGATTTATTTATTTAGAGAATTCATGAGCGTGTGCAAGTAGGGGGAGGGGCAGAGGGAGAGCATCTCAAGCAGACTCCCCAGTGAATATGGAGCCCAATTCGGGGCTCAGTCTCATGACCCATGAGATCATGATCTGAGCTGAAACCAAGAGCCAGACGGTTAACCCAAGGAACCACTCAGGTACCCCTAAACATTGCACTTCTGACTAGAGAAATTATAATCTTTGATGTACTATATATTTTTTAAAGGATCTTATTTATTTGAAAGAGAGACAGCACAAGCAGGAGAAGGGGCAGAGGGAGAGAGAGAAGCAGACTCCCGCTGAGCAGGGAGCCCTGCATGGTGCTCAATCCAAGGACCCTGGGTTATGACCTGAGCCAAAGGCAGATGCTTAACCAACTGAGCCACCCAGGCACCCATTTGGTTTTCTTCAGGTGAAAATAATTTATAACTTCCCTTATGGTATTATTCTTTGACCCATGAGTTATTTAGAAGTGTGTGTTTAATTTCCAAACATTTGGGACCTTTCTAAATATTTTTATTGATACCTAATTTTATTTTATTTTGATCCGAGAACAAACATACTGTGTTAAATTTCTATCTTGAGAGTTATTGACACTTACTTTATAGCCCAAGATATGCTTTCCATGGTGAATATTCCTTGTACACTTGAATGTTGGATATAATGTATAAACGTCACTTTTGTGTTAATTTTGCCACAGAGGTTGATAGTGGTGAATAATGACCCCCAAAAGAAAGCCATGAATTAATCCCAAGAACCTGTGAGTATGTTGCTTTATGTGTCAAAAGAAGCTCACAGATGGGGAGATTATCCTGGTGGGGGCTCAGTGTAATCACAAGGGTCCTTACAAAAAGGAGTCAGGAAGGTCAGAGGCAGAAGAAAGAGATGGGACAATGGAAGCAGAGATTGGAATGATTGCAGTGAAGATGGAAGAAGGGGCTATGAGCCAAGCAATTCTGGCAGCTTCTAGAAGCTAGAAAAAAGGAAACACTCCCCTAAAGCCTCCAGAAAGGATGCAGCCCTGCCAACAATGCTGATGCTTCAGTAATCCTTGCCCACGGCTGTCCCAAATGAGGCCTGGTGGTCCTACTGCTGTTTCAGGTGTGGAGGCCTGGGGTTTGGTCCCTGGCTGGGCTTTGCCAATACTGCTGCCCCACTTGTCAGGTGGGGACCAAGATGACACTAATGCTGCAGTGCAAATGGCTGCTGATTTTGCAGTGTGGAGTGGAGGTTCAGCCACCCCTGCTGTAGGTTTGGGGAGAAGGATGGGTCCCTGGCATTTGTGGCACCTGTTGTGTAGGATATATGGATAATAAAAAGAAAACTGAGGGAGCTCACTGTGCTTTCTCTCTTCAATCTCAAGATCCTCAGGCAGTCTGCCCTTTTCTTCCCACCTTTCAGAGGCGTTTTATGATCATCTGTTGAATTATTTCCAGGGTTTTTCATTGTGCTTAGATGAGAGCAGCAGGGGAAAATGAGCCACTTTGTCCTGGTTGAAAGGATCCCAAATGTTTTTTGCTATTCTTTTCCGATGTTGTTTGAACCTATTTCTACATATAGAATCTGCAACCTTAATAACATTTCAGAAGTCTGCTTTTGTGTATGGGCATCTTTGTTCACGTTATCCACAGGAAAAGCTCATGAGTTGGGCAATCAGTTTGACCCTTTTATATTGTTTAAGGTACACGTATTTTTTAAATACTGCATATTCTCAACCAAAGCATGGACTAAGTGTTTCAACTTCCAAGTTTTAAACAAAACTCAACTGGAAGAACAAGTTGGAAATTTGATTTATTTCTGGTCTTCACTCATTATTAGTATAATAAAAGTAAAAGTGTGCCTGTTACAGTGTAATGTTTCTGAGTTCCTAAAACATAGTCTAATAGGAATAAAATGTTGTCTAACTACTTAGGTATTTGTTTTTCCTTTCCACCCAAGCTAGGAAGTTGATTTGTACTAGCATTATTTTTATTTCTTACAAGTATTTTTTAAATTCATTTTGGCAAAGACACTGCAAGCATTGTCAAGAGCCACTGAAATACATATAATTTAACATATGCTTTGCCATATGTGTTCAAGAATATTTTGAGAACATTTTCCAAGTGAAGGTTTACCTATCAGTTCTGTGCAGAAGAACACAAGTGGTGACACTCCCTTTAACTGCTTTTTCTTCACCCAATTAACAGCTTACAAATTCAGAGACTGAGAATTTGGGTAAGAATCCAGAGTCGGTCAGTAGTCCAGATGAAGGAAAGACTTCCATGAGCTCTGAACCTTCTAACCCTTCAGAAAATGCAAGTAAAAAGGTTAATTTATCACAGGATCATGATGAGCCTGTTTCGGAAAGGTAGGCATTTCTACAAAAATGCATAAAGTTACCTAACTATATGCTTGGTTAACATACCGTTTCTCAGTTAAGAATGAAACAGTTTAAAGGTTCATGTTTATTCTTGTGTATTATGAAGGAATGGAATTGTTTATCCAGAGCTTTTATCATTGTTGTTTTAACAGTACTAAATAGGGTCTCCTGGCTGGGTCATTCCATAGAGCATGCAACTCTTGATCCTCTGGTTAGTAGGTTTGAGCCTCACATCAGGGGTGCAGTTTAAAACAAAACAAAACAAAACAAAAACAAAAACAAAAGCAAAAAAACCAGTACTAAATAAAATTTTGAATTGGCTAGGGGATTGGGTTTTCCATTGTGGTGTGTTCATCTTTAGTATGGTAATCAGAGTGATCACATGGTCTTCCCCATGGTTTGTGTTCTACACATGGAGAAGTCAAGGTCCTATAATATAGTGGCTTACAAAAGTTACAGAGAAGAGTAAGGGTAGGAAAGTAAGGGTAGGAAAAAAGTGCCTAAAAGTATTTGATTCTACAGGTTGAAAGCATTATCATGAATCATGGTAACTTCAAATTACAGTGAAAAGGTTAATTTATTTGTTTAATTGCATCAAAAAGCAGCCAAGACACCTAACCTCAGATCTAATCTAAAAGATCCAGGGCTGGGGCGCCTGGATGGCTCAGTCATTAGGCGTCTGCCTTCAGCTCAGGTCATGATCCCAGAGTCCTGGGATTGAGCCCCGAATAGGGTTCCCTACTCTGCGGGAAGCCTGCTTCTCCCTCTCTCATTCCCCCTGCTTGTGTGTCCCTGTCTCGCTGTGTTTCTCTCTGTCAAATAAATAAATAGAAACTTAAAAAAAAATAAATTTTTTTTAAATAAAATAAAAGATCCAGGGCTGTTAGGGAAGAAGTCATTTAGTTTAACAAAGAAACATGATTGGTAATTCCTTCCTAGTGTAATGTTGGGGGAGGGGCATTTTAATGAATTCTCTTCTTTGGTCTGGTGATTTGCAAGTTTTGGAGCTTTATAGTATTATTTTTTTATTCTTACCATTAGCTCCTTAAAATGTCCTAAGGTTTTCCTTTCATGTGTCATACTCCAGCTTTTAAAAAGAGAAAAATGCTTAGCCAAAAATAAGGAATGATTTGAAGAACACCACCCCTTCCCCAAATAGCTATGCATACTGAAGGAGGCCACAAAATGAAGGAGAAGCATTACATATCTATACCATTTGCAGTAGATCCTTGGTTTTTGGGAATTTACATGCAGTTTTGACTCTTCAGAAGAAACCCTAATATTGCGTGATATTGAGTCCTGCATTTTAGTTTTGAACCAGCAAGCTGCTATGAAGAAGGTATTTATTTAGTTTGTGATGCAAGAGTCACATTTCAGTGAGTCTTTGTTATTACCACTCTTAATGTGTGTGCTGAAACTCATAAAGTGGCAAAAAAGGAAAATAAAATGGTAGTGATAAAAGTGCAAAAGTGAAGACCCCATTAAGATAGCATTTTTTAGACTAAGTCACAATCCACCTTATGTTCTATAATGAAGGAAGAAGGTGCAGTTTATGAAAGTTGTTCCAGGCAGCCATGCTAACAAGTATATATAACCTGACCCTGATGGGTGGATTCAATGGTGAGTTTTATAAAACACAGAATAAAGAAACAACACCAGTTTTAAACAAACTTCCAAAAAATAAAAGAGGGAATATTTTTTGGTTTGTTTTGTGAGACTAGATTCTAAAATCTGATATAATTGTGATATTCTGATATTAAAATCAATCTTAACATTTTACAGAAATGGAAAATTACAGTCCATTTTTACCCATGAAATAGATGCAGATATCCTAAACAAGATACTAGTAAAGCCAAGTCCAACAATATATAAAAGTTGAGTTTGTCTCAGGAATGCTACAAGTTTGGTTCAATAATAAAAAATCAGTTAATGTAATTTACTAGAACAAGAATCATTATTAACTCACAGTGGAGGTAGGATTTGATAAAGTAACCTGTTTATGATTAAAAACAAATTCTTTGCAAACTTGGAATAGGTAGGTAACTTCCTTAATTTGATAAAGAGTACCTACAAAAGCCCTAAAACAGGTATGATGGCCAAATAATGCAAGTATTTTCTTTAGGATACAAAATAGAAGGATGCCTGCTCTCACCACTTTAACATTATACTGGATCTCTTGGCTAATGAAAGAAAAAGATGTCAGTATAGAAAGGATTGAAAAAGAAGGAAGAATTCTTAATATTCTTAGATGACTGGGGTAGGCATATAATGTAGGAAACCCAAAGTAACTTACAGATAAATTATTAGGATTAACAAGAAGTTAACAAGATTGCCAATCTCAGACATATAAGAAATTATATTCTTGTATACCAGGTACAAACAATTAGGGAATTGAAAGATATTTTTAAAAGATATGATACCCATACAGTAGCACCAAACCTAGGAATACATTTTAAGATTTTTATTTATTTGACAGAGAGATCACAAGTAGGCAGAGAGGCTGGCAGAGAGAGGGGAGAAACAGGCTCCCTGCTGAGCAGAGAGCCAGACGCAGGGCTCCATCCCAGGACCCTGAGATCATGACCTGAGCCGAAGGCAGAGACTTGACCCACTGAGCCACTCAGGCACCCCTAGGAATACATTCAGTAATAACTGAAGAAAATTATAAAACTTTGAGAGAGAGTAAAGAAGAATTCAGTGGAAAAATGAACTACGTTTATGGGTTGGATAATGTAGTATTTGTAGAATGTTTTCGCTTTTGTTCAAATTATAGGATGCAATTAGAATCAGTTTTTCAGTATGTAATTTTGTGGAACTTGACAAGTTGATTTGATTCTAAAATGTGCATGTAAATACAGTGGATTAAAAGACCAAGATATGCGTCAGCTAGAGAAACAAAAAGGAAGGAATTTGCCATCAGATGTCAGGACACTACAAAACCGCAGCAATTACAATAATGTGATATTATTCAATTCAAATGATAGCCAAATAGAGCAGTGTCACAGAGAATCCAGAAACCCATGCATATATGTATATGTGATATGTGATGGAGATTGTATGTCACATCATTTGGGAAATGATTGACTTTTAGTAAGTGGTGCAATTACTTTGCTATTCATGTTGAGAAAAATATGAAAGACATTGGATCTCTATGTCAGACCGCACATAAAAATCAGTTTCCTGTGGATTAGAAACTCAATATCTAAAGGAAAATTATAAAGCTTTTAGAAGGTAATATAGAATGTCCTCACGAACTTAGGATAAGGAAGGATTTCCTAAGACAAGTACTTTGGGCGCCTGGGTGGCTCAGTGGGTTAAAGCCTCTGCCTTCAGCTCAGGTCATGATCTCAGCGTCCTGGGATCGAGGCCCACATTGGGCTCCCTGCTCAGCGGGGAGCCTGCTTCCTCCTCTCTCTCTGCCTGCCTCTCTGCCTACTTGTAATCTCTCTCTCTGTGTCAAATAAATAAATAAAATCTTTAAAAAAAAAAAAAGACACAAGTATTTTTGCAATAAAAAAAAAAGAAGACCCATTTTACCATATTAAAATTAAAAACTTCTCTCAAGCCACTATAATTGTATTGAGAAGACAGGCCATCAAGTGGGAGAAGACATTTGCAGCACATAGACCCTCCAGGGACCTAGTACACAGAGTATATAGAAAGAACTTCAAAGAGTAAAAGCCAGATCATACAAAAGAAAAATGGGCAAAAGACTGGTACATCTACTTCACAAAAGAGGAATCCCAAATGATCAATAATAAACATATGAAAAGGTGCTCATCTACATAAGTAATCAGGGAAATGCAAATTAAAGCCACAATGAGATACCTTTTCATATCAGGTGAGGAAAAGTAAAACATTTTAAAATCTGACAATACTAGGTGTATTGGTGAGGTTTTGAAATAAAGGGAATTGATTTTATTTAACATTTTTGTAGTACATTTTGTAGAAGAGTAAATTGGTATAATGCTTTAGAAAAAAATTGGCATTATCTAAAAATACTGAAGATCTGAATATCCTTTGACTTCACAGTTCCATCCTTTGATACGTACCCTCTACATGTGCAATAGGATATTTGTAGAGGAATGTTTGTTAGCATTTTCAATAATAGTCGAAAACTAGAAGGACAAAAAGCCCATCTACAGTTGAAAAGAAGAATAAATTGCGGTAAATCCATACAGTGGAATTCTGTATATTAGTGGTAATGGAAGAACTTCAGTCACATGCAGCAGTATGAGTTACTCCCACAAAAATATTATGGAAAGGGGCATCTGGGTGGCCCAGTGGGTTAAGCCTCTGCTTTTGGCTCAGGTCATGATCTGGGATCGAGTCCCACATCGGGCTCTCTGCTCAGCAGGGAGCCTGCTTCTCCCTACTCTCTCTCTCTCTGCCTACCTCTCTGCCTATTTCTGATCTCTCTCTCTCTCTGTCAAATTAAAAAAAAATCTAAAAAAAACAACATTATGGAAAAGCAGACTCAAATAGTAGGAATCCATTCAAATAAAAGTCAAAAATAGCCAGGAAAAAAAATTATGTAGAAAGTCAAGGGTAGATGGTAAATCTAAAGACTAAAAGAAATTAGCACTACATATGCTTTTATGGAGGAGATTTATGATATAGGATAGAGGGATGTTTCTGAAATGCTGGTCATATAAAATGTCATTACATGAGTGGCGGCTACATGCTTAATAATTACTTATTAAACTACACGTGTTTTTAATCTAATTTGAAAATAGCTATCTATTAGAAAATTTAGTGTGTGTTTAATGTAATCCTACTGAAATACGTGGGTTCATAACTACAATCTTACTACTTGTTTTCTTTTATCCCATCTATTTAATGGGCCTTTTCCCCTATTTGTGTCTGCGTGTCTATCTCTATTTTAGCCTTCTTCTGGATTAATCTTTTTTTTCTTTCCCCATTACCTTGTTAATTATACATCTTTCATTGTTTCTTTAGAAATTGTCCTAAAGATCATGATTTAGATTCTTGACTCTAATAATTAGAATTCAATATGAATTAGTACTTTTACCATTTTGTAAGTAATGCTTGACCTTATACCCTGTAACTCCACTTACCACTCCCCCTCCATCTTTGTGTTTTCACACATTTTAATTTTACATTACAGTTGACCATCAAACAATGTAGCATTGACCCCATGCATGGTCAAAAATTCACACATGACTCTTGACTCCCCCCAAATTTAACTGTTAATTGTCTACTGTTGACTGGAAGCCTTACTGATAAACAGTCAATTAAACATTTTGTGTATATACATACATATTATATACTGTATTTTTATAATAATTAACCTAGAGAAATGAAAACATTATTAAAAATCATAAGAGAAAATACACTTAAGAGTACTATACGTTATTTATTGAAGAAAATCCATGTGTGAGTGGACCTGTACAGTTCAAACCCTTGTCAAGGTCAGCTGTATTTTAATTCTCACAAGATGAAACCACTATCTTGTACAGTCATTATTCATTTAGAGTTATCCACATATTTACCCCTCCTGTTGCTCTTCATTTATTCCTGTATTTCCATCTTTACATCTGGGAAAATTTTCCTTCTGCCTGAAGAAGTTTGTTATTTCTTTTTTTAGTTTTGCTCAAGATAAATTCTGTCAGGTTTTTTTGGGCTGGAAATAATTCCTTTTTGTCTTTGTTTTTAAAGGATATTTTAACATAAGTATTGAATTGTAGGTAATTTCCTTTCAGAACTTTCAAGATGTCATTACATGTCTTTTGATTTCTATAATTTCTGTTGAAAAGTTAGCTTCAGTCTTATTGTGGCTTCTTTGAAGATAATGTCTGTATTTCTGCTTTTAAGATCTTCTACTTCTTTTTGGTTTTCATTAGTATACTATATGATGCTAGTTGTGGGGGCTTGGGTTTAGTGTTTGTTTTTTTTAAGCTATTTTGATAGGGGCTCACAGTTTTTCATGAGTCTGGTTTTATGTCTTCTATTATCTTTGGAAAATTCTTGGCCAGTATCTCCTAAGAATTCCTTCAGCACCAGTCCATCTCTTCCCTGCAGTTTCCAATTACATGCTTCCTTACACACCATCCTCCAGTCTGGATATTTTCTACCAGCCTATTTTCCAGTTTATGAATCCTCTCTTCACCTGGATCCAGGTGGCTGTTAAACCCATTGTATCGAATTGTTAATTTCAGTTTGCTTAATTTTCAGTTCTCCCCTTATTTTTTTTGAGAGAAAGGGCATGTACGTGCATGAGCAGTGGGGGAGGGACAAACGGAGAAGGGAAGAGAGAATCTTAAGCAGGCTCCACACCCAGTGCTGAGCCTGACACTGAGCTCAATCTCACAACCCTGAGATCATGACCTGAAGCTGAGATCAAGAATTGGACTCTTAGCTGACTAAGCCACCCAGGTGCCCCGCCATTGTGTTCTTTTCTATCTTGTTGTCCATGTGTTGAACATTTTAATCACTGTATTTTCTGATCCATTTCTCATGACCCTTACATTCAGGTCACTTTGAGCTCTGTTTCTATTTGCTATTTTCTCATCTTTGTCCTGTTTGTTATTTTAATTGCTAATTTTTTGTTTGAATCTTGGACATTGTGTATTGAAAATTGTAGAGATTCTAAATGATGGTATCTTCCATCAGAGCAGATTCACCCTACACTCTGGCAGGCAGCAGAGAGAGGGACATAGGCTCTGTTGATGGTTTTGAAATATAGGCACACATTCTTCGAAATGCTCTTCCTTTAAAAAAGTGGAGTCTAATTTTTGTCTTGGGCTATACTTAGTGACAGCAAATAGAATATGACAAAAGTGGCAGTATGTAACTAGGTCATAAAAAGCATCATAGCTTCCTTTCTTTCTCTTGGATTGCTTGCTCTGAGGCAAGTTAACTGCCATATTAACATGGCAATGAGCATAGTTTTGTTTTTGTGGGTTTTTTTAAAGATTTTATTTATTTATTTATTTGACAGAGAGTGACACAGCGAGAGAGGGAATAGAAGCAGGGGGAGTGGGAGAGGGAGAAGCAGGCTGCTCCATCCCAGGACTCTGAGATCATGACCCGAGCCGAAAGCAGACGCTTAACGACTGAGCCACTCAGGCACCCCAACAAGCATAGTTTACTAGAGGACATCAAGCAGCCTGTGCAGAATCCCACATGGTGAGGCACCCTGCCAACAGCCATGTGAGTAAACCATTTTCGAACTAGGACCTTTAGCCCTCTTTGAGCCTTCAGATGACTGCGGCTCCTGCCATCATCCTGACTGCAGTGACAGATCCTGAGCCAGAACCCCCAACTATACTGCTCTGTACTGCATTACGCACAGAAACTGAGATGATAAATGTTTATTTTTTAAGCTGTTATGTTAGATAATATACTTAAATCTAATCAGGAATTAGCACAACTGAGGCTTATTTTCAGTCTTTATAAGACTTAGTCTATTTTGATTTTCACTCCATCCTATGGCATAGCCCTCTAAGACTTCCACCAGAAAGACTGGGGTGTTTCCTATGCTTCCCCCTCTGTTGCTGGTTGTATATTCCAATTTTTGTCTCCCTGATACAGTCCATGGTGGTATCAGCTACCTTCTGCTTGGCTTCTCAGTATTCCTGAATGATTTCGTTGACAGATGTCGTAAGAGGAACACCACTGGCAAGTGCCTAGCCCACTTCTGTATACCCTCTTTCTCTCAGGGATCTCAGTTCCTTAAGTCCTGGCTTCTACCACAGCTTTCTGAGGTCTTCAAACAGATATATATATATATATCCAACAAATACATATATATATAAAGTTAAATTTCTTAAGATTTTTAAAAATAATAGCTTCTCAAATTGTTCAGGTGTGGGGGTTCTGTCATAGCTCTCCTACGTAGCAGTTTATATACTGTTTTTTAAAGATTTTATTTATTTGACAGAGAGAGACACAGAGAGAGAGGGAACGCAGGCAGAGGGAGTGGGAGAGGGAGAAGCAGGCTTCCCGCTTAATAGGGATCCCGATGCGGGACTTGATCCCAGGACCCTGGGATCATGACCTGAGCCAAAGGCAGATGCTTAATGACTGAGCCACCCAAGCACCCCATATATACTTATTTATACATTTAATTTATTTAAAATTTTTCAAAAAATATTAAAGAAATAAAGGAACTTTAAAAAAGAAAGTGAAAACATATTGTTCCTACTATTATTAAAACTCTAGAGAAAGCCAAGAGGTTTTCTAATTGTTTTTTTGGTTAATCCTAAGTATTGAAGGAATTAGTGCCACAACAAACTTTCTGTGTCTATAGTAATGGTTGGACTTAGAAGTCTAAACATTTTTCTTTTGAGAATGTGTAGGAAATGGGAAAGGCAGTAACAGACTGAGCTGAAGAAGCTCATAGAAGAGAAGGCTTATGGACCAGAGCATATGTTTGAAGAAAAGGAACTTGCTTAAATAGGAAGAAAATGCCTTTATGTGCAATCATTTCCAAAGATGAAAAAGAAGCATCAAGTTGTAAGGCACCCAGGAACAGACTATTTCACCAATGTTGATTGAATGAAACATTAATTATGTCTAAAACATAAGCCCGGCCTTGAACTTCACGTGAAGAACTATTTGTAGAGATCAAAGGGGGAAAAGCAGTTATTAGCTGCAATATTTTAAGAAATTTCCTACAGTGTTGCATGTGCTCTTTCCTACTCATTCTTCATTAACATTAATTTAATCTTATGAAACTTCTCCCTCTTTTATAGATGAAGAAACTAAGGTAGGGTTTCTTGCCCCCAAAACCCTCAGCTAGTAAATGGCCAAACCACCAAAGCCACCAGTGGATTTAGACCCAGACAAGTTTATCTCCAGAACCCATAAACTTAAATTACTATATTATAACATTATCTGGAGGGAATTGTAGTTACTAATTTTAGACACAAATTTTTTTTCCAAGGTAAAATGCAAGTAAAAAACACTGGTTAGGTACATTCAGATGAACATGAAAATCATCACTGTCTTCAGTTTCCCTCCCAGATAAAGTTCATTTAAAAAATAGCCACCATTGGGGTGCCTGGGTGCCTCAATTGGTTAAGCATCTGGCTTGATTTTGGCTCAGGTCATGATCTCAGGGTCGTGGGATCTAGCCCCGCATTAGTTCCAAGCTCAGCAGGGAGTCTGCTTCAGATCTCTCTTTCTCCCTCTCCCTCTGTCCTCCTTCCCCTGCTTGCTCTCTGTCTCTAAAATAAATCAGTAAATCTTAAAAACAAAACAAAACCAAATAAAAACCCAGCCATCATCGGTAGCAGTCAGTGGAACAGTTTTATAAAAGTAATGTATCATTAAACGGTCACAGAATTTCAGTCTTTAGTTTGCAGGTGGATTAATTTCTCAGTATAAGTATTATCAACTTTACCTACACAAACACACCCTATATATGTATATATAATTTTTAAATAAAGTTAATTGACATAATGCCCACTGAGAACTGCACAAACAAAAAGTGTATTGCTTGTCAAATTTTGACAAAGTAAACACATTTTATAAATACCTTCCAGATCAAATCAGTGGCATCCAGTCTGCCTCATGCCTCACCCTTGGTCACTAATCCGACCCCTACCACACCGACCTAAGTAACCTATCTGAACTTTTAACACCATAAGTTGTTTTTGTTTGGTTTTCACATTTATATAAATGGAGTCCTACTCAATGAATTCTTTGGCGTCTTGCCTCTTTTGCCCACCATTTCATGTTGTGGGGTTCATCTGTGCTGTTGTTTAGCAGCAAGTTTATTCATTCTTGTTGCTACATAGTGCTCAGCACACACATATACCTCACTTTACTTATTCACAGCTCTTAATGGGCATCTGCGTTGTTTGCAGATTGGGGAAATTATGAGTAGTGCTGTTATAAACATTCCTTTACATGTCTTTTGGTGAACGTACATACATTTCTGTTGGACATTTGCCTGGAAATGGAATCGGTAGGTCATAGAGTATATGTATTTTCAGGTTTAATAAGATATTACCAAACACTTTACCAAGGCAGTCATACCAAAGCTACATTCCCATTAGGAAGTATAATGAGGTTTTTGTTCTTCCATATCCTTGTCATCACTTGATAATACCTGCCTTTTTCACTTTAGCCACACTGGTAGGTTTATAGCATCATGTATTGGTTTTAATTTGTATGTCCCTCTAATAATGAAGTTAGGGACATTTTCATGTTAGTTAGCCGTTTTCATACCTTTTATGAAGTTTCTCTAAGACTTTTGCATGTTTTCCCTTTGAGTCGCTTGTCTTGTTTTTTTGTCAGATATGTTTACTGTAAATATCTTTTTCCACTCCAAGCCTTTCCACTTTTGTAATAGTGTGTTTATATGAATTGACTTCTTAATTTCATTGTCTTTTTTTTATAGTTTCTACTTTTCTAATGAATGTTCCATCTGGTTTTAACTATATCCATCTTTCCTCAATATTCTTAAAAGTATTAATTATAGTTCTTTTAATGTCCTTGTTTTATAACTCCAGCATCTGGATCATCTAATGTAACTGTTTCCATTGGTTTTCTGCCAGTTTCTGGTCATTTGGTTCTGTCTTTTGGCCTGCTTGATAATTTCTGAAAAATTAGTGAGGCTCTGAAATAATATCATCTTACTATACACAAGGTTTATTCTCTCTGGCTGAGTAGACCTGGTCGCCTAATCTACTCAGGGAACGGTAGAAATTGAGAATTGTTAATGTGGTAAAGCTCCTTCTGCCTCTAGTTAGTTCACTGTGGCTCTTAACACACAGACCTCTATGGATTCCCAGCTGAATGCTTGGAGTGTTCAGTAGGGTCCCTCCACCTTGGTGGGGCCCCAAATTGTAGTTTTTACCACCTCAGCCCAATGAAAAAAACAAAAATTCCATTCTTCTTTTTAAAGTCTGCTTGGTTTCTTAAACTCCTAAATAATGCTATATTTGATGTACTATAGCAGCAAGGAGAAATACTTAAAATATTAGAAATATTGGTACGCCTGGTTGGACGCCTAATTGGCTCAGTCGGAGGAACATGTGACTCTTAATCTTGGAGTCATGAGTTTGAGCCCCACCTTAGGGGTAGAATTTACTTAAATACATAAACTTCTTAAAAACAAAAAATTAGAAATATTTTAGAAATGTTAAATGAAGAATTTTGAGATGGAGAAGAGATTTTGACTCTAGTGTAAGGAACATCTGAAAAGAATTGCTTATGGTTAACAAAATAAATATAGTTATCAATCTATGATGACTATTATTAGTAGAAAATATAGATACAAAATAAACTTTTTAAGTTTTGTTAGAGACCAAAAATGGATGGAAGAATGAAATATTGTTGATAAAATTTAGATCTGAACATTTGTTTTGGTTTACTAAGCTTAGAAATAATGGCTACTAGACTCTCTTATTGATAACTTTGGGAAAAATTATTGAATTAAATCTGTTCTAAAATGTGCATGAAAACCAGTTGATTTCACAAAAGTAAAATGAATGTGAAAGAAATGTCTGCTTTTGCCCACGAAGTATTAATTGCTACAGGAATTGTTCTTTTGTTGTCAACAAACAGAAGACCAAACTAAAAAAGAAAAAGAATTATGTGCAGACATTTTTCAACAGGGAGCAGAAGACTCTCTCCCTGGGAGAAGGGAAATAAGTGAAATGCACCCTACCATCATTGTTCAAGCTTACTGCCTGGAGGCATTTTGCAGGTAAAGGGCAGGGGCAGGAAGAGCCCAAACAGCCTCTAGAGGTCTTACTACATTTAGATCAGAGATTGGGGGTCTGAGTTGGCTAGAATTTGTGAGGCAGAACAATGAAGAAAGCAAACTAAAGATAGAGCTCTGGTGATCTGCAGAGGAAACTTCTTGAATCATTGGCTGAATACAGATCTATACTTGCAAAGGATGAAACTACAAGAGGCTGGGGAAAGAACCATTGTAAAGAAGACCAAACATTTTTTGGATATTGTATAGGGCTGGGAACATTTTGCTTTCCCACTGGCTGTTATGAACAAATTTATAATATGGAACAACAGGTAGAGAGTCCTTAGGCGGGTGTAGCTGTAGTGAGGCTGGCTTAGTCCTAGACTAAAAACTACAGTGGGCCTACTCCCAAAAAGCTAAAAAGACACAAAGGATGCAAGTAATCCTGAGTAATTTAACTGCATGCCACAGTGGTCCAGCACTGTTTTTCTTTTCTTTTTAAGATTTAATTAATTTATTTATTTGACAGAGCACAAGCAGGGGGAGCAGGAGGCAGAGAGAGAGGGAAAAGCAGGCTCCCCGCTCAGCAGGGAGCCCAACTAGGGGCTTGATCCCAGGACCCTGAGATCATGACCTGAGCTGGAGGCAGACACCTAACCAAATGACCCACCCAGGCGCCCATGGTCCAGCACTCTTTGAAAGAATGAAACATCATCCATCATTCAACAGTGTAAATTTTACAATGTCTGACATCTAATCAAAAATTACCAGACATGCAAAGTACCAAAAATATATAATTCATAACAAGGAGAAAACTAAAATGCTAGAAACAGGCCTAGAAAAAATATGTTTGGTGGACAACAACATAGAACAGCTATTATCAATTTAGTGTTCATGTCCCAACAATATAAAGGAAAATGTGAAAATAGCAGATGTTAAATAAAAAAAACAAACCAAGTTGAACTTACAGAAATTTAAAAGACAATAACTGAAGCGTGAAGAGTACATTGATTAAGATTAACGACAAAATAGGGCACCTGGGTGGCTCAGTGGGTTAAAGCCTCTGCCTTCGGCTCAGGTCATGATCTCAGGGTCCTGGGATCGAGGCCTGCATTGGGCTCTCTGCTCGGCAGGGAGCCTGCTTCCTCCTCTCTCTCTGCCTGCCTCTCTGCCTACTTGTAATCTCTCTCTGTCAAATAAATAAAATCTTTAAAAAAAAAAGATTAACAACAAAATAGATAATTATTGATTTAAAAAAAAGACAGTGGAGTAGCAATAGTAACTGTTCAAACAAAGGCCTGGGGAGAAAACAGACTAACAAAGAAAATTAACAGAGCACCAGAGACCTTTGGAACAGTATCAAGCAGTCTAATATATATATCATTTGAAGTT
Organism: Ailurus styani; assembly: GCA_002007465.1. Classification (NCBI taxonomy): domain Eukaryota; kingdom Metazoa; phylum Chordata; class Mammalia; order Carnivora; family Ailuridae; genus Ailurus; species Ailurus styani. The sequence goes on along the minus strand of LNAC01000023.1, from coordinate 4,496,221 downwards.
TCACCAGGCCGTGGGGGTGGGGAGGGAGGAAAGATGTAACATCTAAAATTTTTCCAAATTTGGTGAAAATTCAAAACCCATAAGTGTTTAAAAAAAAAAGGTGAAAGTCAGTAGTGACTAGAAAATCTAGTGTGTATATATGTATATAATATAAATCATACTATTTTTCGTGTTTCTGCATACAGACAACAAACAGAATTTCAAATTTAAAATCCTCCTATTTACAGTAAGGTCAAAGAACATGATATACAAAGGGATATGATTACCAAAACATCTGTAAGACCTAACTTCAGAATTACAAAGTAGATTTCAGATTAGTGATCTAGCATGTAAGGAGTCATCACTCCAATCTAACAAGTAAAAAGCTCAACAAACTGAAAAAATCAATACCTCTTCTTAGATCCATTAGAGAAGTAAGGTCACAGAGCAAAATATTGCCCCCAAAACTGGAGAGACAAACAGGCAGAAATGGTAATGACAACATTGGGGAACTGGAGCAGGAACCCAGGAGCAGAAGCTTCCATGGAAACCAGTGCCAGGTTAGGAAAATGTAAATTGTAATTGTTGGAGGCTCAGAATAGACAAATCCAAGAGTTAAAAACTACAGGGGGAGGTGCATAATTTTGTATTTTACCTCCAGGAGCTCTACCAGGTCCTGGCGGTGAATATTGGAGAAAAATCCCTTCATGCTTGCAGCAGTCAGTTGGCGAAAGGAACCTTTTGAAATATACCAGACTGCTCTGTTCTTAACAAGGCCTGTCCTAGGGAGAAACTACTACTAGAACTTAACCTACCTGGCGGAATTAAATCCCCAACTCCTGCTCGAGCACCTCTAGCTTTCCATATGGAAGAAGTGTATACACAAATTTGGCTGCTCCAGCCATCTCTCCCACCTAAAGGGGGTGGGTGACTAAGAAGTGCTAGTGAAATTCACACTCCAGGGGCATAGGCTTACTTAAAAGACTGAGAGCTAATCATAGTATTAGTAGAACCACTGCATTACTAAAGGTTTGTTTATCATAAGTCCTTTTGCACAGTACATCATGTCCACCAGTCAACAACAAAAAAAAAATCACAAGATGTACTAAAAGGCAAGAAATATGATTTGAAGAGGCTAAATAAGCATCAGAAACAGAGTCAGATATGACAGAAATGTTCAACTTATCAGACCAGGAATTTTGAAAAACTATTTGCTAAAAGGCTTCAATGAAAAAAAAGTAGAAAAAGTGCAAAAACAGGTGGATAAAATGGAAATGCTTGAGACCAAAACAGTAACAATGAAGAATGCTTTGATGGAGTTAGTAGAATAGATACCTCTGAGGAAAGCGTCACTGAGCTTGAAAGTCTGACAAAAAAGTAAACAGAAAAAAAAACAACAAAAATATCCAAGAATATGGGACGAACTACAAAGGGAGTAACATAAGCATAATGGGAACACCAGAAGGGTAAGGGGTGGGGATGTGCAGAGAGAAAGGGCCAAAAACTGTTTGAAGCCATAATTACTAAGAATTTCCCCCAAATTAATGTTAAATACCAAGCTCAGAGAACACTAAGCAGGATAAATATCAAAAAACTACATTTATGCATAAGATACTTAAAATTCAGAAAATCAAAGATAAAATCTTGAAAGAAGCCAGAGGAAAAAACACCTTACCCATAGTGGAGCAAAGATGAGAATTATATCCAACTTCTCCTTAGAAACTATGCAAGCAAGAGGAGGGTAGAGTGAAATATTTTAAAGTATTGAGAGAATAAAACCACCAGCTTAAAATTCTGTACTCTGAGACACTGTTCTTCAAAAGTGAAGGAGAAATACAGACTTCCTCAGACAAACAAAAATTTAGGGTATTTGCTGCCTGTAGACCTACCTTCTAAAAAGTGTTAAAAATTCTTCACAGAGAAGGAAAATAAGCCATAAAATCAGATCTATATAAAGACAAGAAGATCTTCAGAGAAGGAATGCATGAAAGTAAAATAGAAATGTATTTCTCTTCTTGATTTGACAAGAGTTTGTTCAAAATAATAGCAACAGTGTGTGTGTGTGTTTAAATGAAATGAATAACAGCAGTGATACAAGGAACAGGCAGGAGAGATGAGGAATATTTTGTGATTGTAAGGTACTTCCACTACTTGTGAAGCAGCATGGTATTATTTGAAAGTGGACTTGGATTAGTTGTAAGTGTATATTGCAGACTTTAAGGGACCCACCTAAAAAAGAAGTATAATTGATAGGCTAAGAAAGGAGAGAAAACAGAATCATATACAATGCAATTTTATTCATAATTGCCAAGATGTGGATGCAACCAAGATGTCCTTCAGTAGGTGAATGGATAAATAAATCATTACATTCAGACAATGGAATATTATTTGGTACTAAAAAAGAAATGGCTTTGAAGCTATGAAAAGACACAGAGGAAACTTAAATGTATATCACTAAATGAAAGAAGTTAGTCTGAGAAGACTATATACTGTATGATTCCAAGTACACGACACCCTAGAAAAGGTGAAACAGTAGAGACAGTAAAAAGATCAAATACCGCCAGGGCTAATGAGGAGGGGTGGATAGGCAGAGCACAGGAATTTTTAGGGCAGTGAGACTATTCTGTATGGTACTGTAATGATGGATATGTATCATTATATGTTTGTCAAAATGCGTGGAATGTATACCACTAAGAGTGAACTCTGTCGTAGACTATGGACTTTGATCATGATAATGATGTGTCAGTGTAGGTTTATCCTTTGTAACAAGCATACCACTGTGCTATAGGATTTTGGTGGGGAGACATGGGTGTGAAGGTTGGTTAGGGAAAGTAAGTATATGGGAAAATTCATTATTGTCACTTCACCCAAATCATTCTGTACATACAATGCAATCTCAATCAAAATCCTGGCAGCCTTTTTTGTAGAAAATAACAAGCTGATTGAAAACTTAAGTGAAATGCAAAAGACCTAGAAGACGAAAGCAGTGTTAGAAGAACAAAGTTGGAAGATACACATTACCTAAGTTTAAGACTTTGATAAAGTTATAGTAATTAAGACAATGGTGTTGTCTTAGGATAGACCCATAAATTGGTGGCCAGATTAGAGACTATTATATATTGTCCATTGGTTTTCAACAAAGAGGCCAAGGTAATTTATTAAAGATATATTTAAAGATAGTCAGCAACTGTTGCAGGAATAGCCAGAGGGGAAAAGTGAACCTCCTCTCTTACCTCACACCATGTACAAAGATAATTTGAAGTGGATCATAGACCTAAATACAAAAGCTAAAAATTAAAATCGTCTCTAAGAAAGTGGTATAACTGTGCATAAAAAAATTCATCTAGCAATTTTATGGGCTCAATGAAATTTGTGTCAAGATCTTAAGAAAGATTCTAATTTAAATGTCAAACTCATGAAAGTGGAGTCAAAGTCACATGGGAGCAATAACCATAATGAGTGTCATTTACCATCTTTCTTAGTTTAGTAAATGTGTGGTCAATATTTCTACTAGAGTGATGTAATGTAGAATCATGGCAGGACTAATTTCTTAATAGCCTTATTTGTCACAGTCCTATGTCTGTAAGAGTCAAAGTGTCTTACTGGGGTTTTTTCAGTTTACTTTCCATTTTCATCAAGGCAAGTTAATGTTCTAGAGTGACTTTTACATATTTTGTATATTTATGTATAGTGTATGCTTATAAGTTATATATTTGGATTCGTCGTAAATGGGTCTTTAGTAAGTTTTAAGGATCCATTACTGGACACTTACGGTCATGTGACTGGCAACACACAGGGTTTCTTGGGTATTCGGTTTTATCTCCAGTTCCCTGCCACAACTGTTAGATTAAAACATGTCAGTTATGAAATGTTAAGTCAGAAGAATTCTAGCCATTGATTGCATGTTTCAGCCTGATAATGCATGTTTAGTTTATTTTTCTTTTTAATTTTCTTTGTCATTTTAGTAACAATGATGATGTTATGTTGATTTCTGTCCAAAGTCCTAATTTGACAACTCCAATTACATCAGCTCCAACAGGTATCTTAAATTGATTAAAATATGATCTATGAAATTAGAAAGCCTTAAATCAGTATTTGTTTAAAATGGAGAATTGAATATTATCTTTCAATAAAATAAAAATTTTAATTCTGCTTTCAAAAATGTTTTAATTTATATCCATGATTAATATTATCTGAATAAATAAATGATTCCTTAATATAATTGAGGTTTCTTTTTAACCTCGTGATTATCAATTTATGGCCTTTTGTTTGTTTACTGTGTTTAATGGATTTGTAAGTTATAAAACTACTTAACCTTTTCATATATTTCACTATATGAAATATTCCTGTGTTTGCCCTGGCCTGTGTTGGTGGTAGTGATTTGGTTTTTGTCTGTCTTTGTGTTTTATCTTAAGATTTAAAGTTTGGCTATTCTTTAGCATCTTTGATTTTTTTAACTTTTGGTCTTTTGAGTTGTTCCTGTTTCTGTCTTATTAAACTTATGTAAAAATCTTTACGCTCTGATTTCTAATAAGGTTCCCTTCTCTTAAAATGGCTATCTTCTTGGCCTATAAGTTCTCATTCAGAATTCCCATTTCCTTTTTATGTTTTACTATTTTAGTGTATTTGGATCTTGATTTCAGAAAACTTTGCCTCCACTTACATAGCCACTCAATTGCCCCCAGAGCTCGGACTGTTAAGATTGTGAATCAGATATTTACAAAGGTTATTAAGCATTTTTCTAAGGTTTTCTCCTGGTTCTACATAGAATGCTCCTCAGTCAGTCATCTCCAGAGTCTGCATTAGAGATTCTATGAATAAAGAATATGTACATTTCCAAGTCTGTTTCCTCAAATGCCATATCAATTTACAGATGGATTTTCAAAAAAGATTTACTAATATAGTTGTAAAGTTACAGAAGGACAAAATCTTTTGAACCCAAATTAGGTTTTTTTTGTTGTTGTTTGAATTGGTTCCTCGGTCTTTGGAATAGGTAATGTCAGTTGAGTTACTTTTTTGTGATTATGTAATAAATGGTTAATGAGCATCCTCATTGTGTTTCATCCATACATTGCAAAGTTCATAAATATTTAATAGTTTAATAAATTTGTCAAATGTTGATATTTTAATAATTTTCTTTCAGGTAGTAGAAAAACCACATCAAGAAATTATCACAATTCTAATAATTCACCTGGTCCTGATACAAAAGTCACGGTAGGTAATAAATGTTGTCTCTGAATGTTGTTCCTTTGAGTATGTTAGTTCTGTGAACTTTAGTGTTGCTGCAGGGTTGGGGGGGGTGCGGGGAAGGGGAGATGACTTAGTTTTGTCATTTATTCTTTGGGAGGTTCATTCTCTGTGAAATTAATGCCTGACTAGTTAACATACCCAGGTTCCAGTGTAGCTTAAACATTAAAACAGTTAGTGACAAACATATTTCACAACCCTACTTATTTACCAAACTAACTCAGACTTTGCTTAGTCATATTCTCAGAAACCATGTAGTATTTTCCAAGCCTCTCTCTCATAATAACAGAGTTCAATTAAACTGTAAGGACTTACAGAATGTTCAGTCTCCAGATTCTCAATTGCCATTTAGATGCCATTTAAATGGCAATTTAGAATCTGTGTTTTCTTTTTTAAAAACATTTTCTGCTCTTGAGGCAAAATCTTAGCTTTTTAACAATTTTTCAGGCTGTAGAGAAGAAGAAATTTGATTTTGTGATTGATCTGACGGAAGAAGCCCTATCAAACCTCAACACAGGTAAAGGATTTGTCTTTCCTTTTTAAGAGGGAAAGTAACAGTTCAGAAAGCATTTGACCCATTTATAAAGTTTGTTTTAGTGTGTTAGTGTGTGTGTATATAGCTCTGTGCAGTTTTATCATGTCTAGATTCACGTAATGGGCACTACAATCAAATTACAACTATCCATGGGTGTTAAATGATGATACAGTAGGTCTCTTTTTGAGACTGACTTTTATGTAGCGTAATTCCCCTATGGGTTATCACAGTTGCGTATCAGTAGTATTGCTTTTTATTGTTGAGTAGTAGTCCATGGTGTAGCTGTATAATAAGAGTTTATGTTTTCACTCACTGAAAGATAGCTGGGTTGTTTGGGGCTATTAGAATCTCTTTTCTGGTACATACCTTTTTTCTCTATATCAATAGCACTGTGACAGGGTGCTAGATCAGACCATGAAAGTGTAGAGGAAGAATGACGACAGTGCCCTCCTTCTCAGATTTAAACAGGAAGAAGTAAAATAGAGTCATCTGGGGCTAGTCATCAGTAATAAACAAGTTTCATCTCTTAATAACTGCACATGAATGTTCTTGATGCTCTTGATAAAATCTGGGAATATCACTTATTTAAGCATCAGAAAATTATGTAATATTTAAAAATGGAGAGTTGCATAGTATATATGTAGCCAGTTCCTTCTCCCCTTTCAACTGTGGATCCAAAAAAGGTTAGAACCATTGGAATCTCCAGGTACCTCATGATAGAATTAAAAAACCTCTCCATTTCCAGGTCCAAGATGAAAATTAGAAATATAAACTTGAAAGATGAATTGGGAACCTATAATAGTTACATTTTAATTAAGATTATTAAGTCATTTCTAAACTATAGGGTACAAGATTTGAGATACAGTAAAATAAAAAGAACACGGGTTCATTCATTGCTTAAGAAAATAAATCAGACCTCTAAGTTGAGGGGTTTCAGTTGGAAATCTGGCAGTTGGACAGATAGATCATGCTAATTCATGCTGATGACTCATGATAATGTGAGTCTCTTCATCTTTAGAGTGTCCAGTTCTGAATAAAGGTGTAGTTTATCAGGTCAAACATGGACTGTTTTCCATATTCCTAGGCTTAATGAATGATATCACCAGTTCACCCAGTTTCCCAAGTTAGACACGAGTCGCTTTTGACTCTTGGATCTTCCTCATTCTGTGTAGTCAGTTTTCAGAGCCATCAGTTCTGTCTCCTGAAAAGCTAACATGGGCCAGTCCATATATTTCCTTATTTCAAAATTCCATCACCTTTAGCCTTGTCTACTGCCATGACTTAGTAACTACAGTTTCTACCCTAACTTACTGCTGCTAGTGAGTCTCCCAAGCTGCCACTAAAACACTACTTCCTGTACATAGACCTGGTTATGTTTTTGTCTTTAGGATAAAATCCAAACTCCTGAGTAAGACAGACGGAATCCTTACTGACTTAAACCCTGAAAGCTTTTCTAGCTCATGTTGTGCAAATCCCTTACCTGTGCCTTGATACTTTCTCAATAGGTAATGCTTCTCCTCTCCTTACCACTTCTGCATGTGCAGTTCTCTTTGCCAGGAATGCTCTCCCCTCTGGTGTCTGATGACCCCACTCTTCATTCTTGTATATTCACTTTAGACACTTAGGCTAGACTGTTCCTTCCAGGCTCCCCTTCCTTTGGTATTTAGGGCACCACCTGTATCACAGCTGCATTGCATTGCTCTGTCATTGTTTCTTTACATATCCCTTCCCGAAAGGACTCTGTTCTTTTCAGCCAGCATCAGCGGCTTTATTAATCTGTAAGTTACCATCCTTTTAGCACAATGCTTAGTACATAGTATACTTCCCCCCCCAATATTGAATTAATGCATATTTTCCACTAAACAGTTTTAAAGGAAATGTAAGTTTACGTACTGTGAATGGGAGTGTAAGTCTTTCTGGGAGACCTCTTATCAACATCAAAAACCTTACAAATATGCAAGACTTTGACCCAAAAATTCTGTGAATAGTTACCTAAAGAAATTAAAGTATCTAGGGAAGTATGAAAATGTTCACTGCAGTGCTATTTGTGAAAAATTTAGAAACCCTTAAATTTCTAGAAATAAAGGACTAATTGCACAAATTAGATTTACATGGTATAGCAGTATTCAGCCATTAAAAATAATGTTGTAGAAGAAGTATATGTGTTGATGTAAACGTTTTAGTAGTGTAACGAGAAAAAAGTCGTAAATGTATATAGAGAGAGTAGTGATGGAGTGAAGGGCCCAGGCTTAACTTTTCTGCCATAAACAACTAGAAAACTAAACAGGATGGAATAAACAAAAACTTCAAATCTTGCAGTACAGGATAGAGAGGGGAATGAATGAGATGAGCTGTACAGAGTGCCCAGCTTTCCTCCTAGACTGTGGTACGGAGGAGGAACTCCCAAGCAGAGAATGGCTGTCTTGCTGAGGTGAGGAGACAGAGATTCATTCAGAGAGGCTGAGGCAACTGGAAGGAAGGGGAAGAGTATAGTGTCAGAATAAGGAAGCCACTCAAAGAGCTCCAGGAGGTTAGCATAGAGTCCCCTTGAGTCCTTGCTGAAGTATTAAGCCACACATGCGTAGAGTAAAACTCCATAAATCTTGGCAAAGAATAACCAAAGAGCTTTATGTTCAGAGGTGGGAAATGTTTCAGTTCCGACCAGCTGTAGTGGCAGTTTCTTACTGAACATCTGGGTATAAACTCATCTTAGAACAAAGGCAGCTATAGCCTTACCCTAATGAAACTGAAAAACAAGCTTTGAAAGGATTGAGCTGAACTATGTATAACTCGATAGCTTATCACACAAAGCCCACTGTGTTCTGGTAAAAGAAGAGAATGAAATTCCACACACAAGCATTTAAGATTTATAATATCCATCATCCAATAAAAAAATCACTAGAGATATAGAGTCCAAAAAATGGAATCCATAACGAGGAGAAAAATCAGTCAGTAGAGACAAACTTAGAGATGACAGAATTAACAGACAAGGACTTTGAAAGAGCTGACAGAAATATGCTCAAAGTGGGGCGCCCAGCTGGTTCAGTCAGTAAAGCACGCAACTCTTGATCTTGAGGTCGTGAGTTCGAGTCCCACACTGGGAGCAGAGGTTACATAAATAAAATTTTTAAAATTAAAAAAGAAGAAAGGAATATACTCAAAGATAAAAAGTAAACAGGAAAGTAATAATAGAAATAAAAGATACAAAATAGAACGAAATTTAAAGAAGAGACTAAAGTTCCATAGATGGAATATAAACAGCATATTATACAAAGAAGGAGGAGAAAAAATTGGTAAACTGGAGGAAATAGTACCTGACCAAATAGTTTGGAAAGAAACTATCCAAATTAAAGAAGGATTTAAAAGAGGAAAAGAAAAAGGCTGAGAAAAAGGAATCAGACTTTTAATGAACTGTGGGATGGTATCAAGTGGTCCAACATACACATATGGTCAGAAGTCTTCTAAATTTAATGAAAAGTACAAACCCACATAACTAAGAACTTCAGTAATTCCAAGCAGGATAAATACAAAGAAAACCACATCAAGGTACATCATAATCCATTCCTAAAAACCAGTGATAAAAAGAAAAATCTTAAAAGCAAACAGAAAACAAAGTGTTTTTTCAAGAAAAAAATGGTTTTTTTTTAAAGATTTTATTTATTTATTTGACAGAGAGAGCGATCACAAGTAGGCAGAGAGGCAGGCAGAGAGAGAGGAGGAAGCAGGCTCCCTGCCGAGCAGAGAGCCCGATGCGGGCCTCGATCCCAGGACCCTGAGATCATGACCTGAGCCGAAGGCAGAGGCTTTAACCCACTGAGCCACCCAGGCGCCCAAGAAAAAAATGTTTTAGATCATGAAATATAGAGAAGAACAAAGAAGTTTTCTGAATGGGAACTATGCAAACCAAATGACAGTTAAATGACATCATTGAAAGGCTGGGGTAAAAAAATCCTTAACCTAAAATTCTGTATCCACCAACTACCTTTCAAAAGTGAAAGCAAAAGTAAGACTTTTTCATATGAAAGTTGTTGCGGGCAAAAACTTCATTATCAAAAAGAAGGGCGCCTGGGTGGTGCACTTGATTGAACATCCAGCTCTTGGCTTCAGCTTAAGTCATGAGCTCATCGTGAGATCAAACAGAGTCTCTCTCCCTCTACTTCTCCCACTCATGCGCTCTCTCTCTCAAATAAATAAGTCTTCAAAAAAATAAAGGAAGTTCTTTAAGCAGAATGAACATGATATCAGATGGAAAGTAGGTCTACATGAAGGAATATAGTAGAGCTTATATGTAGAGGTTAACGTGATAGCAGTGGCACATGAGATGGTTGCTGTTGTGAGGATCTCACATTATATGACTAATGTCATGTTATTTGTTTTTTGGGTTTTTTTTAAGATTTTATTTATTTATTTATTTGACACAGAGAGAGAGATCACAAGTAGGCAGAGAGGCAGGCAGAGAGAGAGGACGAAGCAGGCTCCCCGCTGAGCAGGGAGCCCAATGCGGGCCTCGATCCCAGGACCCTGAGATCATGACCTGAGCCGAAGGCAGAGGCTTTAACCCACTGAGCCACCCAGGCACCCGTGTCATGTTATTTGAACAGACTAATAAGCTATTAAAGATACACATGATAATGCCTAGAGCAATAATTTTTTTAAGTGAAAGTATAGCTAATAGTAGTGACGATAAATGGAACTTTTTACATAATCCAAGAGAAGCCACAAGAAAATTCGAAGAACAAATGAGACTAACAGAGAACAAAGTCAAAATGGTAGATTTAAACCTAACCATATTGGGATAATTAGAATAAGAGTAAATGGTCTAACATTAAAAAGCGGACATTGTTGGACTGGATAAAAAAACAAGACCAAATTATATGATAATTATATGATGCACTTTAAATAGAAATATATGGATAGGTTAAAATTAAAAGGCTAAAAGAGGCCAACTATGCAAAAGCATGCAAACGCTAATCATGACAAAGCTGGAGTGACTGTATTATTGTAAAACTCTTCAGAAGAAGGACTATTACCAGAGATAAAGACCGTTTCAAGTGGCCAACAGACACATGAAAAAAGGCTCAACATCACTCGGCATCAGGGAAATACAAATCAAAACCACAGTGAGATACCACCTCACACCAGTCAGAATGGCTAAAATTAACAAGTCAGGAAATGACAGATATTGGTGAGGATGCAGAGAAAGGGGAAGCCTCCTGCACTGTTGGTGGAAATGCAAACTGCTCTGGTCACTCTGGAAAAAAGGTAAAAATAGAGCTACCCTATAACCCAGCAATTGCACTGCAGGGTATTTATCCAAAGGAAACAAACACAGTGATTCGAAGGGGTGCGTGCACACCAGTGTTTATACCAGCAATGTCCACAATAACCAAACTGGAAAGAGCCGAGATGTCCATCAACAGATGAATGGATAAAGAAGATGTGGTATATATATACAATGGAATATTAATCGGCCATCAAAAAGAATGAAATCTTGCCATTTACAATGACATGGATGGAATTAGAGGGTATTATGCTAAGCGAAGTCAGTCAGTCAGAGAAAGACAAATACCATATGATTTTACTCATGCGGAATTTAAGAAACGAAACAGACGAACGGAAGGGAAGGAAAAATAAAATAAGAGGAAAATAGAGAAGGAGGGAAACCATAAGAGAGCCTGAACTCTAGGAAACAAACTGAGGGTTGCTGGAGGGGCGGTGTTGGGGGGAGGGATAATTGGGTGATGGACATGAAGGAGGGCAGGTGATGTAATGAGCACTAGGTGTTACATGCAACTGATGAATCACTAAATTCTACCTCTGAAATTGATAATAAAAAAAACTATTACATATATAGAAAAGTCATATAAAGAAGTCATTTCATCAGGAAGACCCAAGGAAACCTACATGTGTATGCATATAATTGTAAAATTTCAAAATTCTTGATGCAAAAACTGATAGGATGAGATGATTAAAAAATAAACAGTTATAATTAGAGGTTCTGTCACTCCGTTCTAGGTGATTGATAGGGTAGACAGAAAAGAGGTTGTAAAACCTGAGCAACACTACCAACCCAACTTAACCTAATTGACATTTGTAGACTGCTCAACCCCGCCACAGCAGAGTATACATTCTCATTAAGTGCATATGAAAGGAGCAGTAAGATAAGTTGGGTTCTGGACCGCAAAACTAGTGTGTGTGTGTGTGTGTGTGTGTGTGTGTGTGTGTGTGTGTGTGTGTGTGTGTGTGTGTGTGTGTGTGTGTGCGCACGCGCGCGCACGTGTGTTTAGAGTGCAAGCGAGCCAGTGGCAGGGAAGGGCAGAAGGAAAGGGAGAGGATTTTAAGCAGCCTTCACAATCAGCACAGATCTCAATTGCAAGGCTCAGTCTCAGGATTGAGATCGTGACCTAGGCCGAAATCAAGAGTCAGACACTTAACCTACTGAGCTACCCTGGCACCTCTAGTCTCAGTATATTTAAAAGGATAATTAGCCTACAGAGTATGTTCTGATACAGCAGAATTAAATTAGTCATCAGTAACAGAAATAGCTGGAACATCCCCCAGAATTTGGAGGCTAAACACATTTCTAAATAACCCATGAGTCAAAGCAGTCAAAAGGGAAACTTAAAAATATTTTTAACTGAATGAAAATGGAAACACAACAGCATTTGAGGGATGTAGATACAGCAGTGCTTAGAGGGAAATGACTAGCATTTAATGTTTATAGTAGAAAAAATAGTCTAAAACAATCGAAGCTCCTATCTTAAGATGCTAGGGAAAAAGAACAAATTAAACCCAAAGCAAGTAGTCGACACTTTGCTATAGAAGACGTGGGGAGGACAAATAGGCACAGGAAACCATCATCCTCATCATTGTTACTCACTAGGGAAATGAAGACTATGACGACACACCACAACATAGCTATCAGGATGCCCGCAAGTGAAAAGAACTGGAAGTACACAAAGTGTTGGCAGGATGTGGAGCAAGCTGGAATTCTCATGCTCTGGTGGTAGGAATGGAAAATGGTGAAACCACTTTCGAAGTGGTTCAGCAGTTCCTCAAAGCATTAACTAGATCCTTACCAGAAGATACAGTCGTTCTAGTCTTAGGTATTTCCCCAAGAGGAATGAAAACCTGTATCTACACAGACTTCTACACCATCGTTTATGACAACTTTATTCATAATGGTCCCAAACTGGAAACAGTGCAAACGTCCATCAGCCGCTAAATGGATAATTGGGTTGTGGCATATTTGTATCCGAAGGTCATTACAACTCAAACAGGTTTTTTACCACCAGTCAGTAAACTGACTAATGAATTGACTTTGAAAGACAATGCAGAATCTTCATTATCCTTGTCAGTCAGAAGAAAAATACAAATAAAAGAAATATTGTTTGGGGAGATTCAGAGTGTATATTAAACAGTTATATCATTGCACACGCAGTAGATCAAGATGGTTTTGACGCTCATTAGATGCGTTCAAACTTGTGACGCTTTTAGCTCCCTAGCCCTACTACTTTCCAACAGGAGGCCGAGTTTCTTAGCACCCCACAGATAGCCTCTCCCCAGCTGTTTCCAGACCATTCTTACACCTACTTAAACCCTCCTCCTTTCCCGTAGCCCACATTTTCTCTTCTTCCCTTTCCTTTCTTCCCCTTCCTTTCTTCCCCTCACCATCTCTCTTTGCTCCATTCTCCTGTTTGACCCTCTTCCTTCCCCTCTCCTTTACCACAGTCCACAACTTACAGCTGACTCTGAACAATGTGGGGGGTTAGGGACACCAATCCCACATGCAGTTGAAAATCTGCATGTAACTATTAACTCCCCCAAAACTTAACTACTAACAACCAACTGTTGACCAGAAACCGTACCAATTACATGAACAGGTAACACCTATTTTGTGTGTTACACATATTATATACTGTTTTCTTACAATAAAGTGAGCTAGAGAAAAAGTGTACTTAAAATCATGAGGAAGGAAAAAATAGATTTACAGTGCTGTACTGCATTTAGTGAAAAACATCCATGTAGAAGTGGACCCATGCAGTTCAAGCCTGTGTGGTTCAAGGTCAGCTGGTATCTGATTCCCTCGAGGCTAACACAGCCTCAGAAGCAGAGATTCCTTTAACCCCCCAGACTGCCTGATACTTGGTTTGAATTCCCAGGACTTGCATGTGTCACGTATTTATACTGGAGTGTAAATGGCTCTGTGTTTGCAAACATCCTGTTGACCTAAAAGAGTGTAAGTCACCTCAGAGAACACTGACAAAAGATCCCTCTCCCGCATAGAATTTTTCCTAGTTAGGTAGTGACTTAAGTGTTTATCTTAAAAGAGTAATTTTTGTCACATTAAATGGAGATTCGCTGGATTTGACACCTTTGGGTCTTGACCTCTTAAGCTTTTATTTATTTATTTTGACAGAGGAGAGAGAAAGAGAGCTCAAGCGGGGGGAGGGGAAGACGGATAGGGAGAAGCAGGAAGCAGGCTCCCCCCTGAGCAAAGAGCCCAATGTGGGACTCGATCCCAGGACCCTGGGATCATGACCTAAGGTGAAGACAGATGCTTAACTGACTGAGCCACCCAGGTGTCCGGGGTCTTGAACTTTTATCAGAAGTTTACCATCTTATTTCACAGTCTTACAATTTCAGTTCATATTTAATTACCACCTAAGATGTAAACTAGTTTTGCTTAAAGGCTATGGAATTGATTATTGCAGATAAATTTTACTTCTCAAACCTTGTGTTCACTGGAGGTTCAGTATCCACTGTGAAGTTACCTAGAAAAGCTGCTTTGATTTCGAAAAAGACAACCCCAGTGGCACAAACTGCAGCCCAGGTACGGATTGGAAGCGCTCTATCAAGGAGTATGCATTCCAAATTGAGTGTAAGTATCTGATTTACTTGCACAGAAACATCTGGGTCACATTTCAGCTTGTACTTTTGAAAAATGTGGCATTGTGCCTCTACTTATTTGTGGAATCAAAAAAATTCAATTGAATTTTCCAGAAACTCTGGAGGTTAAATATATATATTTTTTACCCAACAAACGATTTTTAAGAGTAGTAGCCATTGTTGATGAGGGTGGAGGAATGTGGGTGTTCCTGTACACTCACACTTCTCATGCAAATTGGCACAGTGTTCGCGGACACAATTTGGAAATGATGCGGAATATTTACCGAGAGCGTCTGGGACCTAACTCCTTCTGGATTAGTGGTATTCCAGAGCGTAGAAATCTTAATGCCCAAAGAAGCTTATGCTTAAAAAGACTGGATCCAGCCCGAAATATTCTTGAATCCGTTTGTTCTTACGATTTCGATAAATGGATCAAAGAACAGGAAGTATATTTAGAACTGCAGTTGAGCACTTGAATCAAAAACGGCCAGTCCAGCTTGCTAAACTTCATAAATGTCTTTCTAGGTTCTTGACCGCTTCAAGCACTTGCCACCTCTCCCAAAGCCACCACCACGGCTACCTCAACTGGTGGACAAAATCCGAGACACGCTCCCTCCCCAGAAGCCCGAGCTCAAAGTGAACCGGGTGCTGAGACCCATGGGTATTGCCCTGAGTTGGAACATCGCCAAAATCAATCCCAAGTGCGCACCCGTGGAAAGCTATCACGTCTTCCTCTGCTGTGAGAAACCTAGCAATAAGATGATTTGGAAGAAAATTGGAGAAATTAAAGCTTTGCCCCTCCCAATGGCCTGTACTTTATCTCAGTTTTTCACTTCCAACGAATACTATTTTACTGTCCAATCAAAAGACATTTTTGGGCGATATGGACCATTTTGTGATATAAAATCTATCCCTGGGATTTCTGCCCCTTACCTAGAGAAAGAATGTCTTCAGTAACTATATATTGTACCGCATTGTTCTATTTTTTTCATATTTGAGTTGTTGGTTTACAATGTTCCTCTAACACTATTTGCCACCTTAAAGGGCCAGTTCAGATTGTGAACCCTTATTATAGGGACAGTCCTCTTCCTGTGTTGTAAGTGGCCTTGTGTTTCATGAATTTCTGGTTGGCAGCCCGGAAGTGCTCCAGTGGGCACGTTCTCCAGCATACGTTCTCGTGGGCCTGCGTCGCTGGGCAGTGCTGTGCACAGTACCGCTGCTGCCGGGAGCCGCCGCCGGCTCGTCTCCCGAGCCCGGCGTGTGCACAGTCCCCGGGGGCCCTGCCGTAGTCCACTGTCAGGGCCCCGCCTCTGTGGTCAGCGCCGGTCGGTGAAAAACCGGCTCTTTGGAGGCAGGCCCGTCCCCGGGGTGCATCTCACCGGGATCTTATGTAAATAAGTGTCTTCTCATTCTGTTCAAAATCTAAGGGCCATTGATTTGCCCTCTCCCTTATTTTTCTTTTTTGGCTACTCAGCCACTTGGGGAACGAGTCTGGAGGTTTTCCCTGAATCTGTTTGTATATTTAGATATATAATGAAAGGAGTTAACCTCTGTGTGCTGTGTACACAAAACCTAGAGCATGTCTCATAAAAGCATCGTCCAGCCCACTGGACATGGAGAACATCCAGAACATGGAGCTGTCTGCCTTAGGTTTCAGGCTTTCACTTGTTGATCCTTTCCTGCCACTCCGTGCATCCCTGGCTGCCGCCGGTGCCGGGAGGAGGAACGGACCCCTGCAGGAGCCCGAGACAGGCTCCCGTGTGCACCCCTGTCCGAGGGGCACGGGGGGACGCTGTGGCTGGCACAGGTCGCCCAAGGGCCTCAGCGGGCGAGCAGACTGGGTAAGTGTGAGGCAGGGCCCGGGGGATGCTGAGCACACAAACGTCACAGCTAGTGTGAGGCGCAGTCCGCGGCCCGGCCGTCCTTCCGGGTCCGGAGTGCAAGGGCAGCCCTCGGAGGCCCTGCGATTGCAAAAATGGAATGAGGAGTGGTTTCCTTCGCATTTTATGAGTGTCTTCACAGCTTCAGTCATAAATAAAGCTCTTATTTTTCAGTCTCCTGTGTCTTTCTCTCCTAAAACGTCATCACTGGAAAAGCCAGATTCTCACTGAATCTGATTCTGAACCAGGTTTCCGGCGCAGAGCAATGGTGAGCCCCCTGCGGCTGAGGACAGGGCTGCATGAGGGCGCCACCGCACCCTTGGGGGGATGCAGACTCGCAGACTCGACACTCAGGTACCTGCCAAGCGAAGCCCAAAGACTTGACACCTTCAACAGGATTTGGGTGTGTATCACCAAAGTGAAACTGCCTCCCCAGCCAGCACATTTCTGGAATGCTGGTGGGTGCACAGGTCTTAGGAGCTTTCACAAGAATAGGATGAGCGAGAAAGGCTGACAGCAAGCATCTTTGGGCTGGCGCCTCGAGAAGCATTGTTTCTTGCCTTCTGGAAAGTGTAGGGGTGAAGATTCTCCAGTGTTACCCTCTCAGTGGCCCCAGAAGAGAGTTCAATTTAAGTTCGATCTTCCTCCACCCTCTGGATTTGTGGTAGTGGGTAAAGTGTAAAAGTGTCAATCTCTGAATTTCCGTCCCCTTTACAGAAGCTTCTGTAAAGATTGCAGGGAGTTGAATCAATAAGGCTGATCTCAAGGGACACAGCTGTAGACGCTGTTAGCAGTCACTGGGGCAAGGCCCCAACTGAAGTTCTTTTCCTTTCTTCGAGGGAGGGAAATAACGTCTGATCTGTGAAGATAGTATTTCTATACTCAAGACTTAGTTAAAACTATTTCCAACCTAGTTCTCTCTCCCTGGATTTGGGGGGAATCTAGTGGATGCAATTGGACAGGTCGAATGGAACAGATTTAGCCAGGATAACACAAGAGGCAGAGGACACTTAATTTTTGCAATACAGAGTTTTCACTCCTTGGATGCAGGGGCACACTCAGTTTGGGGGGGGGGGGACCTAATGGTAGGAGCGATCTGTGGGGCTGATGTCCAGAGTGCCTCGAAGAAAGGATACGGATACAGCCCAGGGGCTGGAAGCCACACATGGGGGTAATCAGTCGGGGTCATGGGGTATTTTCTGGCCTGTCTGCAAATGAACCTGATCACCACCGCTCGAGGTCAGCTCCCATTGGGTGAACTATGCTGCCTTCTCCATGAAAAAAGAAATTGTCCCATAGCCAGGGACTCCCATCTCTTGCTAACAGATGGGGACCCATGAGTGGCAAGCAGAGATACTTGGGTAGTTCAGCAGTAGGATATAACTTTGTTTCAGCCCAAATGGGCTCTGTATAAAACCAATTTGGTAAATTTATGGGCAGGGTTATTCCTCTGAGCAAAGAGAGGCCAGGAGTGCGTAGGCTGGGTGATAGCCCAAGACAGAGGAGAAATTCTTAGCAGTTGTGCCAAGAAGTTTAGGACATGGTAAAAGGTTTGGGACATGAAGCTCAGCTAACGCAAAATTGTTTTCACCGATGCGTTCAGTTTTCCCAGTGAAATACTCATGTATTCATTCATCAAGGAATTATTGAACATCTGCTATATGCCAGACACCAGGCCAGGGACTAACACAAGAACAAGAGAAATTACTGTCCCGGTGCGTCTGCCTTCGGCTCAGGTCGTGATCTCAGGGTCTTGGGATCAAGCCCCGAGTTGGGATCCCTGCTCAGCGCGAGTCTGCTTCTCCCTCTCTGCTCCTGCTCACCACTCGTGCTTCCTCTCCCCTCCCTCTACCTCAAATACATAATAAAATCTTAAAAAAAAAAAAAAGGAGCAGATACTGTCCCTGCCCTTTTGGAACTGACCTAAGGACATTAACAAGTAAAAAGTAAACACGCAAGATTTTCAGAGAGCAACACAAAGTGATCCACAAGGAAACTGAGCAGGAGATATGCGTGACGGCTGCAGGGGGCAGGCGAGTCATGGAGAGCTTCTCCGAGGGCAGGCATTTATGCCTGAAGGATTAGAAGGAACAAGGCATGAGGATGTCTGCTGGAAGGGTCTGTGTCAGGTCAAGGGGTTTAACCCACATTCAAGAAATTCCTCTAAAGGGAGAGGATTTGGGTATAACAGGGGATCCCATGGGCCCATGAAATCCAGTACCTGATTCTTAGTGGATCCTGGATTTAGAAAAACAGCTCTAGATGACATCATTTAGGCGATTGGCAAAGTCCCGACTATAGACTATAGAGATAACAGTGCTCTGTCCAAGTTAAAGGATGGACATTTAACTCCATGCCTTGACGTCTGCAACTAACCAATGGTTCGAGAAGATTTACATACACACACATACACACAGAAAGGTCAAAACAAATAGGACCCCAATGTTACCAGTTGGCGAATCTAAGTGGAAAGTGTATGGGTCTCATGTTGCAACATTTCTGTAGGTTGAAACTTTTCAGAATAAAAAGTTAGGGGACAAAACAATAGATCATTGGACTCTTACAGTCCATGGAGGGTCTGGAAATTCTGATTGAGCTGAGATCTGCAAAACAGGTAGGGCTCGCCCGGTTAAGAGCACAGAGAACATGTGCAAGAGACGTGTGGTTCAGGAGAGTTCAGGGAGGCCTGCAGAGGTTGGCAGGGGCTAGACCATGGCCAGCAGAGTGCAGAGGACCTCCCATGCTACCTGGTCTCCTGGAGCGTGGCCTTGCCCCCCACACACACACACATTGAGAGGGACAGTCTGTCTCTCCACCTCCTTGACTCTGGGCAGGTCTGGGACTGCTTTGACCACTGAAGCACAGGGAAGCGATGCTCTGGCAGCTCTCGGAGCTGGCCTGGCAGCTTCTACTTCCTGTTTCTTGGAAGTAAGCCGCCGTCTAAAAAGTGCAAAGACCCTAAGATCACCTTGCAGCAAGAAGCCCATTCGGGAGACCCTGGAGGACAAGATGTCACATGGTGGCAGGTGACAGGCCCCTGTGAGTGAGGAAGCATCTTTGAAGCAGATCCTGGGTCTCAGACGCCCCAGCTAAAGCCATGGGGATCAGATGAACAGTTCAACTGAGCCCCACGCATTCAAATTCCCGACCCACAAAACTAACCAAAGCAAAAGTTATTCTGAGCCTCTAAATTAGGGGCTTGTTTCTGAGGCAGCAACAGCACCTGGGACACTGTTAGAGACCGGTAGTCCATGTTAGGAAGCTGGGTTGTTATTGTAGTAATGATGCTATAAACACAGGAGTGTCTGTATCCCTTTGAATTAGTGTTTGTATTTTTGGAGTTAATACCCATAGAGCAACTACTGGATCACAGGTAGTTCTAATTTTAACTTTTTGAGGAACCTCCACACTATTGCAGCATTATTTACAACACCTGAACTGTGCAAACAGCCCAAGTGTCCATTGACTGATGGATAAAGAAGATATGTTACAGGGGCGCCTGGGTGGCTCAGTGGGTTAAAGCCTCTGCCTTCATCTCAGGTCATGATCTCAGGGTCCTGGGATCGAGGCCTGCATCAGGCTCCCTTCTCAGCGGGAAGCCTGCTTCCTCCTCTCTCTCTCTGCCTGCCTCTCTGCCTACTTGTGATCTCTCTCTCTGTCAAATAAAATAAATAAATAAATAAATAAAATCTTTAAAAAGATATGTTACAGATATATACTGGAATATTATTCAGCCATAAAAAGGCATGAAATCTTGCCATTTGCAATGACATGGATGGAGCTAGAGAGTACAATGCTAAATGAAATAAATCATCCTGAGAAAGACAAATACCATAGGATTTCACTCATGTGCAATTTAAGAAACAAGTGAGCAAAGGAAAAATAAAAAGAGAGAGAGACCAATCAAGAAACAGACTATTCTTCACTAGAGAGAAGAAACTAATGATTACAGAGCGGAGGAGGTGGTGGGATGGGTGGTGAGGATTACAGAGCACAGTCGTCATGATGAGCACCGGGTGATGTATGAAGTGTTGATTCACTATATTGTACACCTCAAACTAATAGAACACTGTATGTTCACTATACTGGAATTAAAATAAAAACTTAAGAAAAAAGTTGGGTCAGTATCTTGGGAGTCACAGAGACCCAAAGAAGATTTTAATCAAGATGATAGGGTAATACAAGGTTGAAGAGATCACTCTGGTTGCCATGGAGAAACTAAACTGGAGAATGGGTGAGGGTGGAGGGTAGACCAGGAACCAGGGTCTTGTAATTAGTCAATTACAAGTCTATTGCTGTCGTCAGAACAAGAGGACAGCAGCTGGGCTAGGGATGTGGAAGTGATGTCCAGGGGCGGGAGAATGAAGAACGCTTTCCTGGGAACCTTCAAAGCACATAACCAGGCAGACCTCAGAATCCAGTCACTCTGCCCTGAGGCCAGTAAGGAGGGCAGAATAAATGTGCACACAGTCCTTCCTCCACGAAAAATAACTTGGCAGGGAAAATGTCGAATGACCATGAAAGAAATCTCTGAAATCGTTTCTCTTCCTTGGGGACTATCTGATTTGGGGGAAAAAAAATAAAAGAACTTTTACCAGACCAAACCCAATTGTTTTGGTTCATAATCTCAATTATAGAGATGTATCTATCCTGGGTCAAGAGCCAAATGCCAATGGCATTGGAATGTTTGCATTTCACCTCTTATATTCAGTGCCACCAATTTCTTCCCTAAAAGGCCTGAGCGAACAGTTTGGAAAATTGGCCACCAGGTGGCAGTATGCCGCTTCCCCACCTTTCTGAAATTGACATGAAACCTTTTTGTCCTTTTCATGTTGAAGCCAATTGTCACAACCCTACAAAATAATATATTTGAAATATGGTGCCAGCGTGGCAAGTCTCTTACCTAATATCTAGCATGGTTATGCCTCCCAGACCTCCACATTGATTCTGAAGGGGTAGAGAACAAATCTCCCCAAAATATGCCACTTTGGCCTGTGGACCGTTTTGAGCTGAAGGCAATCAACATCCAGCAGACTTCAAATTAGCCACCAAAAAAAGCAAAACTTTTACCTCTTCCTTAAACGGCCTGAAAGAATTTAGATAGGGGGCCTGGCCCAGAAAGAGAGCTATGACCAAGACAGAGCTTTTTCATCTGAATGACCTAACTGTACAGCAAGTCAGCCATCTGATAATCACCAAACATTTGCTCTTCTTGTCCTGTGAGTCATCCTCCTCCGCTTTGAAGCCCCAGGACCCTATCTCATTCCTTAGCTCCAGATGACGCGGGAGTCTCAATTGCCTGGGTTGTCCTTGGGTCTCATTGTCTTTGCAGGGCTCCAGTATGTACTAATTAAATTTGTTTTGCTTCTATCCCTCTATCCTATGCTCATTTGATTATTGGACCAGTCACAAAAAAGGGGGGGCAGAGGAAAAATGCTTTCTTTCTGGCAATTTTCAGTTGATTTCAATTTTGAACTTGATTCACAAATTGCAGCTGGAATTATCACAGAAGTCCCTTGGCTTGTCAAAAGCCCTTCCCTGACTGCCATCAATTTTAGAGCTTTGGTTCTACTTAGAAACAAAGCCCTGGCAGGTGGATTTTATCATCTTTTCCCCTCTCTTCCTTCTTCCACCCTTTTGTCACATTAGCACTGATTGACCTAGATTAAAACCAATTACTTTAAGCTGAACCCAACACGAGGGGAAGAAGACTCATCTGAGGAAGATTCTAGAAGCAACGTTCTCTCTGTTGTAGGCCATGAAAATGTGACGCTCTCCTGTGGACTATGTTGAATACGGCAGAGGAACTGCACAGCCATGATTCCTGTTATCATCCCCCCCCCAGCTCTTCCCCTTTCCCATGACAAAATAGAGACAGAACGAAGCTTTCCAGAACTTTGCAGCGGCACGCAGATATAGATAGAGAGAACTTCAACGTTGTCAAGCAGACCAGAACTTACGGAGCAGGCGGACTTACGAGAGGGAACTACAGTGGCTTAATTGTGGTGTCGAATTAGGTAAGGCTCAGAAGGGGGCAAAGACAAGACGCACCGACTCCAGGGAATAAACACCAACAGGGTTTTCCACCCTCGCCGAACCCAGGAGGGTCTAAGCAAGGTTCATTGGTCTGGCTCGGGTCACATAGCACAAGACACCTGATTGACCTGCCCATCAGACTGCCCACGGGGAAGGAGAGACGATTCTCCGAAAGGAATGTGGGTGTTATTACCAAAGCAAGGGGGACTTCAAATTAGCCACCAAAAAAAGCAATAAATATCCACACGGTTAATAGATACTTCAACAATCAGCAGACCCTGCGTAAGAGGGGCTATTTCCCTTCTTCTTCTTCTTTTTTTTTAATTTCTCAGTTTGATCGGACCACGCTAAAGTGAGGTTGGCACTTCCAAACCACCTTTGAGGCCCCCTCTGCATTTCTCCTGCTCAGGGAGACAGAGCGGAGCGGAGACCCGGCAGAGAAGAAAGGAAATCCGGGCGGGGCCATCCTGCCGCCTCCTCTAAGCTACCCACCGGCTGACTTAGCTGAAGGGGCTCAACAGCCTGTGCACCCTCCCAGGTGCACCCCTCCACCACCACCCCACCCCCGGCCACCGGGATCCCCCAGCCCCACCCCTGCAGGGATGGACTCCAAAAGCCTGGGGTGCAGCCGAGGAATGTGCAGCTCAGCACGCCCCCCCCCCAGGGAATTCCAAGCTAGCGAGTCTGCGGACCCTTTAAGAAAGACTTTTTCCCCATACAAGGAGGCAGATGCGAGGCCAAACCTGAAATCAGGGTTGCTGCGGGCACCATGGGGCTAGTCACACATCTTGCCCCATCTTGCCCCCTGGGCCTCTGCCTCCCTTGCCTGAAAACCAGCCAAGCAAGATGGAGGTCGGAGGGGGAGGCTAAGGCCTTCATTAGATACTCTGGTTACTGTGTCAACTCACCTAGGGGTGGAGAGGCCGGACCCGCAACTCTCCGGAGGGAGCTCCGAGGTCTGCAGTTCGTGCCGAAGGCTCCGACCCCCGGCTTGGAGCTCCCAGCAGCCTGCTGCTCCCATGAGTTCCCTGGGAGAGCTTCCCTTCCGACGGCTGGTCCATATGCGGGCTCCACTCTTTCCTGTCTCCCCGGGGGCGCCTCTCCTCCCAGAAGGTCCATCGCCATGGTCAGCTCAGCCATCGCCTCCTCCAGGAAGCCCCTTCTGATTCGTTCAGTCCTGCTCTCCGGGGGCTCTGCGCACTCTGGAGACTTTCGCACTTCTTTGAACTGCCCAACTGTTCGACTGTGGTGAAAAATGAAACATAGGAGGTCTACCTCCTAGAAGTTTTGAGTGTCCGCTATCATTCACCATAAGCACGCCGGCGTGCAGAGCTCTAGAACGTTTCCCGAGCTGCGTGTGGGCAAGTCTCTACCCCTTGGACTCCAGTTCCCCTCCCCCTCCCCTCCCCCAGCTGCTGGCAATCCACATTCTACCTTCTGTTCCTCCGAGTCTGACTCCTTGAGGTCAAGTGGTATCAAGAGGTGGCAACAAAGTAAATAGCCATCAACAGAGTCCAGTGGGTAAAGCAAAGACGGGGTGTTCGTACAATGGAGTATAATTTGGGCACAAAGAAGGAAATTGGGCCACGTGCTGCATTGTGCGCGAACCTGGAGGACGTTACATTAAGTCAAACGAGCCGGTCGCAGAAGGTCAAATACTCTATGATCCTGACTTAATGGATTGCACCTGAGTTACGACGTGGACCAGAGACAGGTTCTCTGCCCCGGGCTACCCGCTGAACAACTTCCCCTCCCAGGCTGCTCTCCAGACCAGTGAATGACCCCTTCTGTGGGATCCAGGTTCGGAAGCATCCAGGGGGGTTCTGGCACATGGCAAGGGTAAGAACCCGGGATCTGGGGTCCAACAATCTAACTTCAAACCTTGAATCGACCATGCACTCGGCAGGTGCCCTGTACGAGATTAACAGCCATCATTGAGCACCGACTGTATCCCCCCTGCAGCTGCTGCCACCCCAGTCCCATTTTATAGGAAGCAGAAGCCCAGAGAAATCCAGCATTTGGCCGCGGGGCACACAGCACCGAACCGCTGGGAATGGAGGCAGCCAGCTCCAGGGGTCACCCTAACCCTTGGTCCCAGGGAGCTACTTCCTCCCGATCCGGTGGTCACACCTTATTTGGAAAAGGGCTGGGGGGCTTTCAGGATCCTTTCTTCTGGACCCCATCCCATGACAAAGAGGAAGAAGGGGAGGTGGCTGCTCTTCTGGCCGAGCTTCAAAGGCATTCTTCATCGTTACTGTTTTGGTCTCAAGCATTTCCATTTTATCCACCTGTTTTTGCACTTTTTCTACTTTTTTTTTCATTGAAGCCTTTTAGCAAATAGTTTTTCAAAATTCCTGGTCTGATAAGTTGAACTTCTCCTTCCAGAAAAAAACTGAAAAATCTGTTACTCAAGGTAACCCTGTGCCAAGGTCAGGTCACACCTCCCTTTCCTCGCGTGTGTCCAAGGCCCTGGTGAAATTACACTATTATCCTTCTACCAACACGGAGCAGCCGTTTCTTCCAGGTTCCTCCTGTCTCTGTTTGTTCCAGCTGATGACAAATGTGGAGCAAATGTGCAGCTGCAGCCTGGGGACCAGGAACACCTTGTGCTGTCCTCCCGTGGGTTCAGACATGTCAAGGGCCACAGTGGGGCAAGCTGTCATTGGCTTTGCCCTGTTCTCCCGCGAGGACGTGAGCAGCATGGGGCCAGCCACACTCAGAATTTCCAGCAGCGCCCTTGCAACCTCCCAGAGGGTCGCCCATCGCCGTATTTCCTGGTATATAAAACCCCACGGCAGGAAGGAGTTCCCATCTGTGGGCAATTTTGCCTCCGCTCCCCAGGCGACATTTGGCAAGGTCTGGAGACCTTTTCGGCTGCCGCAGTTTGGTGTGTAGGGCGTCCTGGCACCCACTGGGAGGACGGCGGCCGTGCTGCTCGATGTCTCAGCCTCCAAGACGGAGAATTCTCTGGTCCCAAATGACCACTGAGCCAACGCTGAGAAACTCTGGTCTATACTAGGGAGCTCCTACGAGGACGGATTTTGAAAGAAAACATTCACAGGTACTTTTCCTAACATAACTATTTAAAATGACTTCAGAGTGGTTTTGCACTGGAAAGATAACCTTGTCTCATTTAAGAATAGTTAACTTTTTTAAAGTCAATTATTTTTTAATTTTTTTAAAAGATTATTTGTCAGAGAGAGAGAGAGAGAGAGAGAGAGAGAGAGAGAGAGAGAGAGGGCGCACGAGCAGGGGCAGGGGCTGAGGGAGAAGCAGGAACCCTGCTGAGCAAGGAGTCTGGTGTGGGATTTGATCCCAGGACCCTGGGATCATGACCTGAGCCAAAGGCAGACGCTCAACCAACTGAACCACCCAAGAATTGTTAGGGGTCCCAAGAATAGTTAACTTCTATACTGACATCCAGTTGTAAGCGGGTCATGATCTCACGGTCCTGGGATTGAGGCCCGCATCGGGCTCCCTGCTGAGCAGGGAGCCTGCTTCCTCCTCTATCTCCGTCTGCCTCTCTGCCTACTTGTGATCTCTCTCTCTGTGTCAAATAAATAAATAAAATCTTAAAAAACAAACAAACAAAATGAAAAAAACTAAATCTTGACATTTGCAACAATGGGGATGGAAGCAGAGGGTATCATGCTCTTCGAAATCAATCAGAGAAAGGCAATTACCATACAATCTAACTACCATACAATCTAACTCCTATGTGGAATTTAAGAAACAAAACAGAGGAGCCTTGGGGGAGGGAGGGAAAAATAAAACAAGATGAAATGAGAGAAGGAGGGGCGCCTGGGTGACTCAGTGGGTTAAAGCCTCTGCCTTCGGCTCAGGTCATGATCTCAGGGTCCTGGGATTAAGCCCCGAATCAGGCTCCGTGCTCAGCAGGGAGCCTGCTTCCTCCTCTCTCTCTGCCTGCCTCTCTGCCTACTTGTGATCTCTCTCTCTGTCAAATAAATAAATAAAATCTTAAAAAAAAAAATGAGAGAGGGAGACAAACCATAAGAGACTCTTAATCACAGGAAACAAACTGAAGGTTGCTGGAGGGGAGGTAGGGTGGCGGGTGTGTGGATAGGGGTAACTAAGTGGTGGACATTAAGGAGGGCACGTGATGTAATGAGGGCTGGGTGTCATAAGACCGATGAATCAGGGGCACCTGGGTGGCTCAGTCGTTAAGCGTCTGCCTTCTGCTCAGGTCATGATCCCAGGGTCCTGGAATTGAGCCCCACATTGGGCTCCTTGCTGGGCGGGAAGCCTGCCTCTCCCTCTCCCACTCCCCCTGCTTTTATTCCCTCTCTCGCTGTCTCTGTCAAATAAATAAATAAAATCTTAAAAAAAAAAAAGACTGAGGAATCATTGATCTCTACCTCTGAAATTAATGATACATTATGTTAATTAATTGAAATAAAAAATCATACGGCTAAAAATTAATAGAGCTAATGAAAATCGGTACATAGCAATGTTCTGCTGGGTAGATTTAACTGTACGGTAAGGAGGAATAACTCACATTAGCTTTGATCAGCTGTGCAGGATTTGACTAAACTGGACGTTCAAAGAATCTGTCTTTGCTCCGGGGGCTTTATTCCTCTGTTATGCGGCCTCTCACCACTAGGGGGTGGTAGTAGTACCTGTTTTTTTCACTTTCTGGCCACTGGGCCTCCCAAAGTCTGTAAAGCAAATGCATTGGAAACAGGATACTTTGGGATACATATTTTTTGGAGGGGTAGAGGAGATCCTCATATACATATTCTAGTGTTTACCTCCAAATGTAAAATTAAAACTCATCTGATTTATGGACCTTGGTCTGATCCCTGAAAATGATGATCAGTTTGCAAACTTTAGAATCGCCCGAAAAACCTGAAAGTCCCAAAATTCAGATACTGGGCCAGTCCCTCTGAGATTTAACAGGTCTGGAATCTGCATTTGCGCAGGGATTCCCTAAATGGTGTGTGCCCTAAGTGGTTCCACTGCCACATACACACAGCCTTTCACTATTTTATGGCCCCAAACGGAAGTCTGCACTAACAGATTACATTAATGGCCTCCAACCATTGCTCCCTCCTGCTCTCACCTTCTCACCCCCACCCTCCGCAAGGTGACTGTGTGGTCCTCTCCCTGAAGGAGGGAGCTGGTTTCCCCTCCTTGCACCCGGGTAAGATCTGTAACCTGCTTGGCCGATGCGAGGCAGCTGGAGTGGCAACCCAATCGCAAGCCTAAGAGCATGTGTATGTTTCCCCTCGCTCTGCCCGGCATCTCTGCCATCACCGTGAGTCTGTGCCTGAGCCAGTCTGATCCAGGACACGAGAGCTACGGAACGAGGTTGAGGGCCCCAGCCATCTCAGACAAGACCAGTCTTCATCCGCCAACACCCAGACTTGGGGCCAAGCCCAGCCAGGATCAGCAGAGCGGCCCAGCCCGCCTCCAGCTGAGCCCAGACACGTGAACACCAAACTCATCCACTCCCGTCTTGCAAGGGGCCCCCATCCATCAAAGGAGGTGGCTTTGGGGAGAAGAGAAACCAAAGGGAATGGCTTTGCCTCCTTGGTGCACTTACCTGCTCCTCTTCTTGCTTTCCCACCAATAACAGGAGTGCACGGTGTCTGCTCTCTCCATTTGAGACCCTGCTGTGAAAATCAAATGTAATGATACAATTCATGGGAAGATGCTCTGCAAGCCGGTGTTCTGGGCGGCGTGGGGAGCACTTAGTGTCCTCCACACCAGGTCCCGCACGTGGGCTGCCTCACTGAATCCCCACAACCCTGCATAACAGCGGGGCCTGCGGTCCGGTCCTTTCTGCCCTCAGCTCTCCTGACGCAGGTCTTAGCATCAACGTCATGCCAGCAGTGAGTCCTCGCCTCCCCTGAGTTGCTGTCTTCCCATCACCCTACTTCCTTCACGGGCTAGATCCCAATTTTATTTTTCTTGCTTGCTGTCCGTTTGTCCTCACTACAATGAAAGCTCCATGAGTGTGTGGGACCCTCCTGTCTGGTCCATCCTTGTGTCTCTGTGCCTATCCCAATACATGACGCGCAGTAGGTTCTCGACATACATGAGCAGAGTGGGAGACCAGATGGCCGGAGCATTACCCCCATTTTGCAGATCGGGACACAAGGTCTGCAGCGTCTTAGTCGCCTGGCAAAGCCTCTATGCAACTAATTGCTGAGTGGGATTGGAACCTGGGCCTGTCTGGTTCTGAGGCCCATGTGTCTTTGGTGGCCTGGCCTTGCCTCCCGGGGAGGATTTCGTTGGTCGAGGAAGTCCGGGGCCATGGCCTTGGGTGGGAGCAAGAAATGCAGGGATCAGAAAAGACAAATCAAAGCTCCCACCCCAGGGGCAATGAGTCAGAAACCTCAGCCCCTTAAAAAGCCAGATGCGCTCTGTAATTAGCACACTCCAGACACCTGGGCAAGCCACCTCTCCCGCCGGCCATCTGCGCGGGATGACACATGCTCTCCTGGGTCACTGCCGTCCCAGAAGCTCGAGGGGGACTGTGGCCAGAAGCGGGCTGAGAGTATGGGGCGTGGCGGGCTTCGTCCGAGGCTGGTAGCCTCTGATCCTGCACACCCAGGTGTGGCTGCACCAACACACGAGTTGGACTGGGATGTATCACGAGGCCAGCTTGAAAGAGGAGACTCAGGAAACCCCGACAGGGAGGAACCAGGCGCACGCGTGAATTCCCTTACACCAGGGAGGTTTCTGGGTTTTGAATATTGTCATTATGAGCAAATACCCCTAGTGGTACCCAGCTGATTTAGGTGGTACCTACAGTCACTCCACGTACGGGGAAGTCACTGTCTCCTGACCAAGCAGCTATGGTCCCGATCCTGTTTTAACACCTAACCATCCATTCCTGGCCTCCTTTCTTCCTTGGAAAAGAGCAGTCCTCAGGCCAAACCTCCACCAGACTATATGCTTAATAGCATTCTCATTTTAAATCCTATCTAGGTCACTTGGGACAACCGATGCTGGTTTTTCAACTTACCGGACGCTTTCCTTCGGAATAAATGTACTTATTTAAAAAACAATTGCTTTAAAGAACAATGTTCAGCAAATAATAGTGCAGTCTGTACATGCCTACGAGCAAAGAGGAGTGGCTGAGAGATGTGTCCATAAAGCTTAGAAAGCACGAGCTTAGCTAAATAAATAGGGAAATAGGGAAATAAGGAACCGGATTCTGATAGAATGTATCAGCCATTTGCCGTTGGGTTCGACCGCCCAGCATTTGAACGTCCTTCCTCTGTTGGGGAATTCCCTCCCTTCTGAGTCCTGGTGGGTTGCAGACCTTACCTCCCACTGCTGACAATGCTTGCTGACTATTTCCCAGCCTCCCTTGCAGCGAGGACGTGGTCACATGACTCAGTCTTCACCAATCACATAGATGCACCATGCCGGGCTCTGCATCCAAAGGAGTGAGGGTAGCCTGGATAGATGCCTTCCGGCGGAGCGATGGGCTGTGTAAGATCAAGTTCTCAGCGCAAAGAACCATCTTCTGGTGCCTGCAGTGGTCTCCTTGGCAAACCGTTCTCTGGAAGGATCTGAGGCAATCCACAGGGTCTTGGCTGCATTCTTCCAAAGCCTGTGTGCTACCGGATTTTCTTTTACTGAACTCCTGTTCGGTGTAAATCTGCCAGAGTCACTGTGGCTTGCAACTGAAAACCTGATGATACAAAACGTAGGCACTCCAAGCAATAGACACTCTACTGAGCCATTGGCCAGCAGAGGTGGCGGAGACGAGGGCAGTGAGGACCCGCTCTTCCAGGCTGGGAAGCAGTGGCCCCTCCGTTTTTTTGTTTTTTGTTTTTTGTTTTGCAAGACATTGGTTTAACACCAGGGTTTGGCCAGCTTTTCTATAAAGGGCCCGACAGCTAACATATCAGGCTTAGTGACCAGTATGGTCTCTTTGACAACCAAATCATCTCTGCCTTTGCTTTTTTGTTTGTTTGGTTTTTAAGATTTTTCTTATTTATTTGAGAGAGAGAGAGAACAACAGAACGAGCGGGGAGAGGGGCAGAGGGAGAGGGAGAAGCAGACTCCCACTGAGCAGGGAGCCCCACACAGGGTTCGACTCCAGGACTCCTGGATCCCAACGGATGCTGTCCTATCAGGAAAAGTTGTAGAAGCACATCGGGCTGGTGCCACGTTTGGCTTCCGTGAGTTTTCACTAAGCTCCTTCGAGGAAACACCCATCTTGTGTCGAAGGTGGTTCATCTAACAGCAGAAGTGGAAGAAAATACGGCTTTACTGAGATTTTTCTGCCTGAAGCCCACAGTCTAAACTGATGGACAGTCTAAGGATTCAGAGGTTGGCAGGGACGGACCACTTGAATTCTAAGCCAGGAATCGGCACACTTGGCCAGTAAAGGGCCAGATGGTAAAGAGTTTAGGTGTTACAGGCCACCTAAGGTCTTTGTTCACATTTTTTTCCACTCTGTAAAAACCAAAAAGTGTTCTTTGCTCTGGGGCCGTAAAAAAGCAGGCCTTTGGCGGGCGAGCCCATGGTGTGCTAAGCCCTGCTCTAAACCACAGGTCTGGGCCGAGGGGGCAGAAAGCCGAGCAGAATGGGTGAGAGAACTAGAAAAGATAGGCCAGGTCCTAGACTTTTTCACCAAAGGATCAAGCCCAGGGACGGAGCGGAGACTGGGACAGCCTGACGTTATGGCCTCAAGAGACACAGCCACGGGCCAAGAGATGGGAATTCTCCAGCTCAAAGTGTAGGCCCGCCTCGTCAAGAACTCAAGGCAGAACCACCCAGTCGTGCGGCTCCTGGAAACTTCGGCCACTGGGCATGATTCTCCTTCTGCTCCTGCATTTTCCAAAGAGGATCATTTACGACAGACATCTTGTTCCTTCCCCCCCCCCCCCCGTTCCTATGGGGGACGTTGGGCGTCTAGGACTTAGCTTCTCATCACAGGCTGCCGGGCCATGAGGAACCACATCCGGACTTGATAAAGTGGATCACCAATGTCACCAAATGCCCCACGAGCTGGAAGGACTAACCGGTTTTGGCTTCAGGCTGTGTACCTCCTGAGAAGGGGTTAGTTCATTTCGTGAATATATAAGAATTTAAAAAATTTTTAGGGTTGTGTGTGGATGCTGGGGCAGCCCAGGGATGGACTGGGGCAGACAGCGTTGGTCGCCTCTCCTCTTCCCTTTCCTCAGAGTGTGCTTCCTGAGTATAGCCCTCAGTGAAGGAATCTGATCTGAAGCTAAGAGGTCAATGCTAAGTGTGGTCATTTTAATGACCTCTGCCAGCGTCTGGGTTAAGCATGAAAACCAGAATCCTCAGGCCAGGGACACTGGGAAGAGTTTGCTCAAGGGCTCTAGGAAAACTCTTCTTGTCCCTAAAAAGAGACTCACAGAAAGACAGTTCCCTTCTCGTTCAATTAGACCCGGGGATGGCAAACGTTTTCTGGAACAGGCCAGGTAGTATTACGGGCTTTGCAGGCCGTGCGTGTCCTACGGTGACTGTGCTAGTGGAGCGAGAAGACAGCCCGTGTGAAAGCTGGACAAGAGAGCGTGGCCGTGATCCAATACAACCTTATTGATGGACACTGAAATTCAAATTTCGTGTAATTTTCATGTGTCCCCAAGTATGCCTCTGTTCACTTCTGACTTTTCCCCCCAATAGGATGAAGGTAAGTCTAGAGCAGGGCCGAGACTAAGTACGTAACACCTAGCATGGTGCTTATGCCATAATATATACATAAATACTTGGTGAATACATATTTATGACATCCTCGTGATGAAGTGACCCTTTTACCGTAAAAGTTGACACACCATCCTTAATGCACCATCAGAGCACCTAGACATAAAATGGTATTAACTGATCCAAAGGGAGGGATCCAGTAATAGTAGTAGACTTCCCCCACCGTCAGCAACGGATAGATCATCCGGGCAGAAAATCCGTAAGGACACATTGGATTGGAACCAGACTTCAGACCAAGCGGGCCAGACAGATGTCTACAGACCATTCCCCCCGAGAGCAGCAGAATACACAGTCTTCTCAAGCATGCGTGGAACATTCTCCAGGATGAATCGGGCGAGGCCACCAAGAGTTGGTGAATGAATGAATAACAAGCTTTGTTCCAAATGGAAGAAATAGATAAAACTGAGTTTTCTGGGGAGACCACCATCTACCTGCCACATAGACCAAAACCTAAGCCAAACCAACCAACAAAAAACCCTAGAAACACCAAGAACACCGACAGTAACCCCTGAAGGTTTTAGTTTGCAACTCCCGTGTAGAAACGAGGGAATGTAGGTTCCCCAGATAGATTGCTTTTACTATGTTTGGCATTCCTTAGGTAAAAATTCAAGATCTCTCTCTTCATCTACCTGTGTCCCTACCAACCGACCGACCTCTCTATCATCCCCCTCTTTCTTTCTGGCTGAATTTTTCTTTTTTTTTTCTTTTTTTTTTTCTTTTTCTTTTTTTTTTAGCAGAGGGTGCCTTCAAGATAGTCTGATTTGCACCATCACCCAACCCTTTAAAGCAAACGTTGTTATCGAGCAAACTGGAGAACAGGGCTTTCTGAAACCCTTGGGGACCACTGCAAGTAGCAATGGGGGGCTGCTGGCTCCACTACCATGAAGAATTTTCAGGTGGCACTGGCAGAGCACTGACCAAGCATGGAGTCCCAAGCCCCTGCGGCTCCTGCTTCCAGGAAACTTCTTCCATGAGACGCAGAGGGGGCTGGAGGCTGTCCTGTGATGAATCGTCAGACATCAGTTGCTCGCCGCCAAGACCTCACATGATTATCTTGATAAGAAATCACATGGTGCCTGTCACTCGAAAGAGCAGCATTGTCGCCTGGTTGTTGGGATGGTTGGAACACTAGAGGCCGATGCCCTGGGTGATGTGGTTCCAAACTTTGTCACATACGGTTTCACATTATATAAAATCTAGGAAATAGACTACTTTAAAGGCACATGAAATAGAATGTATCTAACTACCCAAAAATCACATTTTGTCCCCAAACTGAGATTCAGATTTAGCCCTGAGGCCTTTCCCTCACACTTTCCCCCAAAACCACTGCCCTCCAGTACACAAAACTGTCTCACCTGCCGTATTGTTAAGTAACCTTTCAACGATTAGCAAGTTATTTCTCCGTCCAGACTTTTTTTTTTTAAGATTTTACTTATTTATTTGACAGAGAGAGACATAGCGAGAGAGGGAACACAGGCAGGGGAAGTGGGAGAGGGAGAAGCAGGCTTCCCAGCAACCAGGGAGCCCGATGCGGGGCTCCATCCCAAGTCCCTGGAATACTGACCTAAGCCGAAGGCAGACGCTTAACCGGCTGAGCCACCCAGGCGCCCCAATCCAGGCAGATTTTAAACGAAGCCACAGCTCGTGTGGATTTTCCAGCTACTGGGTTTAGCATGTGTCCCTCCAGGCTCGGGCTCAGGGTTTCTCCATCACCAGTGAATACAGAGCATCCCAGGACTCCAATGTGCCCAGGCACACGATCGATCTACAGCAGAGACCATGTGGCGGGGTGGGGGGAGGGGAGGGGAGCGCGGAACATCCCCAATTTTCCCGTATTCAGGTCTGAATACACACATTCACTCAGAGCAACAAATCAACCCTCCAAACTCATCTGAACAGAGACCCAAAGTAATTTTAATGCAAATAACAAAACAGGTTAGTCCGCCTCCATCCATAGTCCCTCCACGCGAGAATTACAGTACTGTATAAAAATGTCCTAAAAGGCGCAAACTACAGTTCCTTCAGACACGGTTGTTAATGAGTAACATGTTTGGTCCTAATATTTGCTTCTTGGACGTCTCAGCTAATTTGCTGTGTGGGGTTGTCCTTGAGTAACTGATAATAAGCACCGAGTGAGGGCAGGTTCTACCTACAGGTAAGAAGTTCGGACAGTTTCGTCCTCTCTTTCCCAGTGCGGGTCACACCACCGGCGGGGCGGGGTGGGGGGCGAGCAGCTCTCTTGTGTCACAAACCCTTGGCGTCCCAGATGGATGTGGCGACCAGCCAGAAAAATCCATGGGGTCGTCTCAGATGCTCAAGTTTGGGGGAAGGGTATTCACACACTGCCGGGGGGAGTAGGCTTTCCAGATTCCTGGCTCTAAGAGTTTTCGTTTCCACTGTGGCTACAAGAAAAATCTAGGAAAGCCACCTGGGTGGAAAGCCCCGGGACACAGAGCCCCACCTTCCTCCTTGAGGCTCACACAGCTTCTTACAAACCCCAGGGCTGTGACTCACCCTCCTACGCACAGCAGGACTAACGGAGCTTTCCGTGGAGGCGGGAGGCGGCGATTGCCTCTGTCCCTGCGTCCCCTGCACGGCGCTGGGGTCCTGTCTCCGAGAGGCTGTCTGAATTTGCTGGCCCTGTGTTTTGCGAGCCTCACACGGTGTCTGGCACATAGTCAGCACTGCCTATGCTGTTGAAAATGAGCGAGCGAGTGAATGAGTGGATGGAAAGAAAACCCAGTCCTGCTCTGGTGTCCGTGGCGGCCCTAAATCACTCAAACCAGACACCTTCCCAGCTCCACGGGACCGGGCTGATGAAGGTCAGGTGCAGAAGCACATACACAGCACCAGTGCGCAGACGGGGGTGTGGGAGCAGGTCCCCCACACGGCCCCAGCACACAGCCCCAGCAGCGCGCTTGACACCTGGGAGGGTCCGGACAGCTTCCTCTCCAGTCCCTTCCGGGGTCACCTGCCTCGCCACACATGCCCACTGCTGCCACACCTAAGGGCGAACGTCCCAAGGCATCCCTCGGGACGGTCTCGGAATTGCACTCTTCACCCAGACCCTGGCAAAGCACGTCCCCCGGGGGGGCAGTGCGCACACTGAAGTCGGAGAGCCACGGCCATCGGGAAGCTTCTTGGGGCTTCCTCTGCAGTTGGGACCCCGGGCCCCTCCCGAGACGTGTCCTCTGGGGGTGACCCAGACCACACGGCCCAGTGAAGGCACTCCGCGTGGCTGGCCGGAGTGGTATCTCGGCCCATCTAAGGGCCCCCGGGAGCGTTTAAAGACAGGCAGGGACAGAGCAGCCTCCTGCCTGCCCACGGGCCTGGCTTTCGAGGGGCTGGTTGTGTTCTCTGCCGCCTCCCTCCGTGTGCGATGACTTTCCCCAAGTTTCCCCGCTGCTTCCCGCAGGGGATGGTGAGCCCCAGAAGAGACGGTGCCCACACGGCCTCCCCGGTGCCCCGCAGGCACCAAGCCCTCCGCAGGGTATGCGGCTGAATGAACAATGGGTGGGTCCGCGGAGGCTCTAGAACTGGGGGTCGGCGGAGGCCAGCGAGCCTTGGAAGGCAGGGCAGGAGAAGCGCGGGGCCTTCCTACTGGGAGGAAGAGGGAGGCAGCAGCACTCCTGGGCCGTGCGGCTGGCTGTGGGGGTGCGGGGCCCGGGCTGCTGCTGGGAAGGCCCCCCTGTAAGCAGCTGTGGGCCAGACGGGCAAGGCCGGGGGTGACGGAGGCCAGGGGAGGCCGCACCTGGCCATCTCCATGCGACAAGGTCTTTAACGTTTATGAGGCGGCTCTGCTCGTCTGGCCCCAGGCCGTGGTCCTCAGCTTCAGGGCACTACCTGGAGCTTGCTAGAAATGCAGGTGCCCGGGCCCCGTCACTGAAGACTCTGATCCCGTAGGTCTAGGGAAGGCCCCACTGTTTGCTGGGAGCACATGCTGAGATTCTTTGCCTTAGGAGGGTGAGCCAAAATCCGACCCCAGGTTCAAGATCGCCTTGCCTGTGGCAAGCAGGTAACAGTGTCAGCAAAGGAGGGGGGCACTTTCTGGGCCCAGCCCAGCACAGGAGGGTCGGGGCTCTCATCTGGATACAGACGCAACAGCAGGGGCGACACCGCCTGCTCACATGGAACTTGGCTCAACATCTGAGGAAGCTTCACCCCTCACCCTACCTCCAACCCTAACACAGAGAGAGGGGGGAGGGGAGGCTGAGCTGAGGGGGGAGGGGCTCGGCATGGCTCACACTTAGGGAAAGACGCCCCCCACCCCGCCCCCCGCGACCTGAAGTTCTTGGTCTCTTCTCACATCACATCACATCCCCACGGTTAAGAAACCTCCCGCTGAACGTTTCTGGATTTAGCATCGCTGGATTTGGGGCTTTGTCTCGTTGAGACTTTCAGATGGGCAGGAATTCCGAATCCCAGCCTTCACCGTCTATTCTCTGATCTCAAGAATGCAAAAACTCTTCTCTCTCTCTCTCTCTCTCTCTCTCTCCTTTTTTTTTTTTGGCTTTTAAAGGAAACAATATGTTTGCTAGAAAAACCACACACACAAAAACTGATTATATACAAAACGGTTATCTGGATGTGGATTTTGTACTGCAGCAAAAGCGACCTCGCTCCTGGGGTTCTATTTGCGCTTCCTCAGGATCAGGTACATGAGGCCACTGATGAAGGTGAAGGCGAAGGCCACCCACGCCAGGATGAAGGAGTAGCCATAGCTGCCACCCGTGGTCAGGCTGTAAAATTCCGAGTTGCTCCTGTGAAGGTCTTCACGCCGGTCTGTATATATGGAAGCCGCAATCATGACACACAGGCCTGCCGAAAGCAAGCAAATAAATCAATCACAGACCACCTCACAGCGTGCGCCACGGACCCGAGTGGACCATGGCCGCAGAGGAAGACATGTTTGAGCTCTGATTATTGGTGGGTGTTTATTTTAGTCCATGGGAAAGATCACGGCTAACACTTCATCACAGGTCATGACTGCCCGCCCTGTAAGGCTTCACGTCCTGCTTGTTGCTAGCTGAGCCCGCTTTTGTGTGGGCAGCTGGATACCCAGCCCAGAGGCTAAGTCATAACTGCTCTAAGCCATGGCTCAGCCAGCCAGAGGGCAGTTTAGGGCCTGTGCGCCACATACAATCTCCATTCCGACTACTCAGCTCTGCCGTGGTGGAGGCGTGGACGTAGCCGCAGGCAATATGCAAATAAGCAGGCAGGGCTACGATGCAGTAAAATGTTATTTACAAAACCAGGCAGTGAACCAGATTTGGCCAGAGGACCATACTCTGCCAACTGGCAATCCTGTTCCTGTTTATTTCTAATAGTTTATGGATCCATATATCCCACTTCTGGCCACAGAGAATGCTTCAGAGAAAAATATTATTCCCTGGAAAGAGATAGACACGGAGGAGAAAACGTTTTTTTGTTGCCGTGCTTTCCTTTGTTCACTGCTTCGGATACTGTTAGGTCAGGAGGAATGTCTGGAGCTGCGGCAGCCTTTTGGGGGCCACGAGGAGGTCATCGCTGACACTGAAGATGAAAGCATCAAAGGATCAAGTGGAGGTTCTTGACGCTGCTGGGCTGCCAGGCCAACATGGTCCCTTCCACCTTCAAGCTTTTTGTTGTATCAGAAAAGCAATGGTCTTTGGGGCTGAAGTCATTGTTAATTGGATTTTTCTCTGACTTGAAGTCAAAAGCATCCTGAGTGAATCACCAACGGACGTTAGTGGCAGGATGAGGTCAAAGACCCTGCTCTTCCCTGGGGAACCTGTGCCTCTTCCCTCCATACCGAGATAGCACATTCTTGATGGCAACTCCTACTTACCCTACAGATCTTGGCTGAGGCTTCCTGTCTTAGGCACACCTGCCCTGACCGGCTACCTAAATCCCGACTCTGAGGTATAAAATGTCACACTGCAGCATGGCGG
Organism: Ailurus styani; assembly: GCA_002007465.1. NCBI lineage: Eukaryota > Metazoa > Chordata > Mammalia > Carnivora > Ailuridae > Ailurus > Ailurus styani. The sequence goes on along the minus strand of LNAC01000023.1, from coordinate 4,458,011 downwards.
CCGGCTTCTCCCTTCCAAAGCCTCACCCGCTGCACAGCTCCTGGCTCCTGCTCGAGGTGGCCGGAAGGGAATGCTTATTCCAGAAAGCCCGTGGCTGTACTTACATGACATGAGCTGGATGATGGAGGTTAGCACGAACCTCTCTCCCTGCTTGAGGCGGAAGAGCTGGAGCACAAAGATGAGGAAGGCGATGCAACAGAGGATGGTGGAGAGGATCATGGTGGCCTGGACTGCCTGCATCATGGGGTAATCTGTGGGCGAGAGAGCAGGACTGAGGACTGCAGACCCCCGGGCCCCTCCGGTGGGCACAGTGACGGGACAGCTCCAGAGTGGGGACGACGGGAGGCAGAAGGACATTTGCACAGTATGAGCACAAGAAGAACCAAGAGGTCGTCCCAACACCCCCTCCCCCAGCGTCCATTTGTGCACTGGACCAGAGGATCCCCAACGCCCTTTTCTGGAAAATGGAGTGAGAACCACCTGCTCTGTCACTCTTCACCGCACATGGTTAGGGAATTTTTTTTTTTTTTTTTTTTTTTAAGTACAAACCCTCAGGTTCCAACCTGGCAGATTCTGGTTCAGGAGGTCAGGATGGATGGGTCAGGATTAGGGGTCCCCAGCGGGACTCTGGGGAATTTGGGGCTGAGTGACCTTCAGAAAGTGCTCCGTGGACTACCTAATATGCCCTGAAAAGAAGCGGGTTAGCCTTGTGACAGCTACTTAGGACAAGAGAAAAGGAGAGCGGGGCTCGGCACAGGGAAGCCTCAGCAGAGAAAGGAGGTGGTCTCGGATGGTGGACACGGCACGCGGGGAGGACACAGTGGAAGCCACATGCCGTGGGTGTGGAGGAGGGGTCAAGGGCACGGATGGGAGCCACCGGCACGGTTCTCCGTCTCCTCCCCTGAAAAACAGGGATGATAACAGCTCCCACTGCCTTCATCCATGCAAGGATTTTAGGGGCTGCTGCAGGAAGGGAGTCCTGGGTAAGGGCTGAACGTTATCACCAGCACGCAGCTCAGAGAGGTGAGGGGACAGTGGAAAGTTGCACAGGAAAACCTAAGAACGATCCTTCTTCTTTTTCCCCACTTTTGCCTAAAACTGACAGGAGGGAAGCGTGATTCCTAAGTCCTTCCTGAAATGCTTGGAGCAACGGATGCTGGTTCATGCTGGCCGCACGTGGGGATCACCCACGGGGCGCCCAGGCCCTCGCCCCATTCCTTAGGCTGAGGAAAGAAGCCCGACCCGCACACACACAAACACACAGCGTTTGGCTCTGTCTGCACGAAGTCTAAGAACAGACAGAAGGAGACTAGGGTGACAGAGGTCAGAGGTGGTTGCCCTCGGGACCGGGCTTGTGGGAAACGAGTGGAAATGGGCCCAAGGGAGCTTTCTAAGGTGACGGGAAAATTCTCTATCTTGCTTTGGATGGTGGTTACGTGGGCGTCCATGTAATTGTCCAAACTCTTCAAGCTGAGCCCTTTAGAAGTACATTTGTTTGTAAATTACAGCTGCATGAAAAATACAAATCCAGCCCGCTCCGCGGAGAGGAAGTCAGTCAGAATGTCTGGTGTTGGAACCAGGCACAGGCGCGAGATGGGTGAGGCTCCTCGGGCAAGTCCAACGTGGGGCCAGGGCTGTGACCCTCTGGCTAAGAGTGGTGTTTCCCAAACTTGCACGATCTCAGAAATCACCTGGGGGCTTGTTAAAAATACAGATTCCTAAAAAACAAAAAACAGACTCCTCGACCCCTCTCCCTGGGATTTCACACAGTGGGTCTGGGGTGGGCACCAGGAATCCGTATTTTGAATCCTCCAGGGGCAGTCCAAGTACAGATCGCTGCGGACTGTTTCCAGCTCCTTAAAATGCCTATATTGAAATCCTAACCCCCAACGGATGGCACGGGGACATGGGCCTTTGGGGGTAAATCAGGTCGTGAGGGCGGAGGTCTCATGCATGGGACAGAGCGCCTGGGATGAAGAGACGGAGCACCCGGCTCGGCTCTCTGCCCTCTGCCCTCTGCCCTCTGCGGCCATGAGAAGGCGGCCGCACACCAACCAGGAAGAGAGGCCTCACCGGACGCCAGATCTGCCGGCACCTCGTGAGACACAGAGACTCCGCTGGGCCCGGGGACACAGAAGGGAACGGGGGGTCCAACTCGGCTGGGCTTAGCGCGCTCTGGTTTCTGCACACCCCTCCTGTCTCCAGCTTGCACGGAGCCCTTGGCCGGGCCCCTCCCAGGGATCTCGAGACTGCGGGGGAGGGCGTGAGAGCCGTGAGCAGGGAAGCCCTTAGCCTGAGCTAAGCCGGAGATCGACACTCACCCTGAAAGCTCGAGTTGATTTCTGTACAATTTGTGTTGTTGACACACACTCTCCAGACGTCTGCAAAAAACTCTTCTCCTACCCACCAGGCCTGTAAACGCAAACGGAAACACAATAGGCGCTGTTCGTTAACCAGGAAAACACTGACTTAGACTCAGCCACGAGGCACAGCGGTCAGTCGGGATCCGCGACCAGCGCTTCTCCGTCTGCCCGGTGCACGTGAGTCACCGGGCGTTGGGTTAAAATGCAGATTCTGATTGAGAGGCCTGGGGCGGGGCCCGGGGTTCTGCATTTCCAACAGGCTCCCCTATGCGGTGGGGTTGCTGGAAAGTAAGACACGGGCCGGGGGGACTGGGCCCTCCTCGGGCATAGGGGCATGGGTGAGGCTCAGTGGGGGGTCACAGGCATGCACCGTGGTTAAGCCACAAGAACTACAGGGGTCTGGAGAGGCTGAAATCCAGGGGCAAGGCCTGGTACGGAAGGAGCGACCAGACAAAACCCTCCTGCTTTCAGTCCCAACGCCTGCTTCCTCTTTGTGCTTCTGCGCCCTCCTCCCGCCCAGAGGGCCCCCCTTCTGTCTTCCATCCACCCAAAGACTGGAATCTCCCCTTCTCGTCCTCCAGTCAACCGACGTTCACTGAACTCGCACTGTGTGCCGGCTACGTGTCAAGTGCAATTCCTAACTCCTAACGACACCCTCTGACTCCCTGCGGGGCGAAAACAAAGCCTGTGTCTTCTGAGAAGGGCACAACACAAACACCCAAGGTACCCCAAAGGGTTCACGGGGGTTGGGGCTGATGGTTTTTCGGCCCCGAGGCCTGTCCCTTTCACTATGTCTGGGACCCTTTTAGGACCCCACAAGGGTAGACCCAGGGCACAGAGAAAGGAGACTCTGACAGAATGTTCCCGGTAGTGAATTTATCTCACAGAGTCTGGGTCCTCTGAGTAATGACAGGCCCAAATGCTTTAAGCCACAGCATCAGCGTGAGCTCTGCCCTGGCCACTAACTTTGAGAATCTTCAGGAACTGAAACCAATCACTGCATTTACCTGCCTGATGGGATCTGGTGGGGAGTGGTTCGAACCCCGCTCTGCCGCTTACTGCCTGCACTCCACAGGGGTCGTAACAGCCCCGAGGCCACTTCCCTCATCATTAACGGGTGCCAGAAGAGGGCCTGTCTCGTAGGCTTGAGCTGAGGACCACGTGACATGATGAATATCAAAGGGCCTAGAACCCGGCCAGAGGGAGCACTCCCTACGTGGCAGGTGTTGTGATGGTCTATGTTGTTATAGGATGATTACTCAATAGGAGTCCCAGATGTAGGCAGAGCTGGAGGCCACTTGTAAGACCCACCAGGGGGCTTTTGGAGCCGGGTTTCTGACTCTAAATGCCTCTGAGATGGAACTGAATGGGACTGAAGCCTGGCCTTTGGATCAAGACATGGGTACAAAGCTTCATTTCCTGCCACGACAGATACTAACCTACACCAATAGGTCATTTATCACATGCATCCCTGCCATGTGGCTGCAAGCTGGATACTTAAGTAAAAAGTTCAATTTATCAGGGGAGCATGGGCCATCAGGAAAGTTCCAAGCATGAGCTTTGCTAGGGCTCTCAACTGGGTTCCTGATTTGCAAGAAGTCAAAGGCAGGAGGGGCAGAGATCACCTGGCATGGGTCACCTGGGGGATCTAGGGCCGCTGTCCCCAACTGAGGATGGTTTTGATCCCCATTGGGACATCTGGCCAGGTCCAAAGGCATTCTTGGCTGTCAAAATTAGGGGTGGAAGTGCTTGCTATCTAGTGAGCAGGGACCAAAGATGCTGCTAAGCATCCCACAGTCCACACGACAGCCCCAGAGCAAAGAACAATCCAGCCCCAAATGGATCCAGCCCCAAATGGCTGAGGTTGAGAAGTTTACCTAGAAGACGGTTGAATCCAAGCAGCATCCAAAGAGCTTCCTACACCCCAGGCACTACGCCAGGCTCTGTGGGGGCATCAGGGATGAGAGAAGCCAGGTGTCCCCTGCACACCCAGACCTAACCATGAGATGCTCCAAACCTCCCCACGGAGGCCGAGTCCTTGGGCCTGAGCAGAGACGCCTCCGTAGGGAGGACAACCCCATATCCTAACCACCTTGGGGAAATTCCCCATCCTGCTTCTACGGACTGCAAGATCCAGGGGTGGTGGGATGGTCAGAAGAAAAGGGAACTTACATTGTCGATGGTGGCGACGAACAGCAATGCGGCAGAGGTGATGTGGAAGACGATGATGAAAGCCAGAAGCACCAACATTTTCACTGGGCGCGGTGGGGTGAGGGGTCGCACTTAAAGCCCAGAGAGATAGAGAGACGCTAAAGGGGGGGGTGAGAGAGAAATACATTCGTCAACGAGAGAACAAAATTAAATGAAAAACAGGCAATTTTTAGTGGGGTTTTAGAAAATCAAAAAACGAGGCACCTGGGTGGCTCCGTCGGTTACGCATCCAACTCTTGATTTCCGCTAAGGTCATGATCTCAGGGTCGTGAGACTGAGCCCTGTGGCTCCTTGCACAGCCGGGAGTCTGCTTGGGATTCTCACTCTCTCTCTCCCTCTGCCCCTCCCGACACTTGCACTCTCTCTCTCAGTAAATAAATAAAATCTTAAAAAAAAAAAAATAAAATCGAAAACCGCTCTTTTCATCATTCTTCCCCTGGAGAGACTTTACTGCACAGAATCTGGCAGGAGGAGCTTCTCCTTGTTGTATCCAGATGCCAAATATTCCTTGGGGAGGAGGACAGGTGAGGACCAATTCAAATCTCAAAATCAGAAAAGCATCGCACCTCTTCGGAGCGGCACGCACCATGCAGACACCAGGACAGGAAGGAGCGGCTCTACGTGTCCAAAAAGGACTGCATTTCCCAGCCTCCCTTGCGGTGAGGGTGGACCCTTGTGACTAATTCTAGCCAATGGGCTGCAAGCAAGCCAGGCGCACATCATTTCCGTGCTGAAGAGCAGGTGTGAGTTCACCCACATCCTTCCCCTGTGAAGTGGTTAGCACGGTGCAGCCACAATTCATCGAAGCCTCCCACTTTGGACAGATAACAGTGATGGACAAATAATTCATCTGGACGTTAAACCACTGAGATTTGGGGGTAAAATTTTTTTTTTTTACTATGGCTGGACAGTCTTAATAATATGCAATAGGAAGCGACTGCCAAGTGAAATTGGAAATCTTGCAAAAGTACTGGGGTTGTACCTGGTTTTTAGAAGTGACCCTGGAGAGCTCCTCGAAGTGTGGCAAAGGCATTCATACACGAGGGCCTGTCCCGTGTATGACCACGCTTACTCTCACTCATGGGACTCATTAGTAGTCTCTCACGGGGATGGGCTGTCGTGGGCTCACACGGGGCGACTTCCTAAGATCCAGGACTCCCTAACAACCAGCCAGGAGCCTTGGCTGCAGAACTCAGCCTGGGCGGTCCCAGCTGTGATTCTGCACATCATCAATTAGAAGAACCCAATGAACCAGCTCAGAGATTCTCCCGACTCTTTTTAAAAGGTCAAATACTCTTATTTATGCCGGCATCATTCGTTAAAAAAAAAAATTATTAGAGAGAACGAATGGAGGGGAGGGGCAGAGGGAGAGGGAGAAGCAGACTCCCCACTGAGTGTGGAGCCTATGTGGGGAATCAATCCCAGGACCCTGAGATCATGACCTCAGCTGAAGGCAGATGTTTGACTGAGCCACCTAGGTGCCCCCACCCGCCTCATTCTTAAATGTCATCATAGGGTGCCCCCAAACGGATACACTTCTAACCTTTGTCTAAAAGCCAATCTCATCAGGGAGGGCTATAAACACCACGGTGATAACAGACTTCATATGTTATTCAGTTCAGATGACACAAAAGCATATGGACACATAACTAAAACTTCCCAGAAGAGGGGGGCAAGGCTGTAGCTCAGTTTTCTCCAAAGTGCGGAATTCAAATGCTACAGGGCATGATTTTGGTTGGAACATTGATTGATATGGCATTAAATAACACTGAACCACACAGTGAGAATTTCCCCATTCTAATCCCTCTGAATCCACCAAAGAAAAAGACCCAGTTTGGTGCTAGCCTGTCTCAAACATCTGCCATTTAAAGAAGAAAAAGAAAAAGAAAAAAGAAGAGAAGAGAAGAGAAGGGAAGGAAGGAAGGAAGGAAGGAAGGAAACGGAAAGGAAAAAGAGAAAAGAGAAAAGAAAGCAGAACTTTAGGTAGGTCAGTGGAGCTAGAATTTAACAAAGTTGTTTAGATTTTATTATTTATTTTTAAGCTTCCTTCTTTTTATAAGAAGTAATGCTATTTATAGACAAATTTGAAGTTTTGAAAGTGAGTCATTTAAGAAAAATATTATGTAAATAAAAGGACGGGGTGGCCTTCAATGTTAACAAAAATCCTGAGGGTGGTTCTCAAATGCCTAATCTGGGAGGCGCTGCTTTAACACCTGGAAGTGAGTTCAACTGGAATTCCAGACATTAGCAAGGAGCTTCTGCAGAGAAAAGAGTGGTTTTTACAAGAGGTCTTGAGACCAGTGTAAGAGAAAGGTGGAGGGCGTACAAGGGTGGCTACAGACTGGTTTGAACTGGCAGATGTCCAGGGAAATTGGGGCATAGAGAAGTAAATGCCAACTACTTAGTGCTCCTCCGTGATGATGTCTGGATCTCCCGTAAAAACGAAATAGGGTTAAAAAGATAGAACTTGGGCGCCTGGGTGGCTCAGTGGGTTAAAGCCTCTGCTTTCGGCCCAGGTCATGATCTCAGAGTCCTGGGATCGAGGCCCGCATCGGGCTCTCTGCTCAGCAGGGAGCCTGCTTCCCCCTTTCTCTCTGCCTGCCTCTCTGCCTCCTTGTGATCTCTCTCCCGCTGTGAAATAAATAAATAAAATCTTAAAAAAAAAAAAAAAAAAGATAGAACTTGTGCACCTAGGACATTGCTCGTGACCTCACCAGGGGCTTTGGAGGAAACCATTCCCAAGTAGAAGAGATCCCCTAAACCTCTAAGAGGGGCCCTTGGCTCCTGCATCTTGACACCAAGCGTCCCTTTAGCCACTATCCCTGAGGCCACGCTCCTACTTCCTCTCCTTCAGGGAACCACGCTTCAGGTTTCCTGGGCGTCCTACCAGAAATGTCTGCTACGTGGGAACGCTTATTCCCCGCTCTTCAGGTTTCCGCGTGGAGGGAACTGCACCCGAGTAACACTTCTGGCCTCACGCCCCGCCCTTCACTCACTCCTTCGCTCCTGATTGGAGGGGCGTCCAGGGTCCCCTTCCGGGATTGGTGGAGCTCGGGTGTTGAAGGGCGCGCTGTGCAGCGCTGTGCTCTCCCCCACACTTCCTCCCGAACGTGGGGAGCGGGAGGGTTTGCTCGCTAGGAGCCCTGCGTTTCTTTTTGGGGGGGTCCCCTTGGGCTGGTGGGGGGCAGGGGGCGGGCGGAGAGCCCGTTCTCTAGCCTAGCTTCTCTCCCCACCGGAACCCCTCCAGCATCATTCTCTTTCAGCGGTCCCACCGCCTTGCTGGTATGGCGGCCGCTTGGCGGTGGGTCGTGAGGCTGAAGCCACAGCCTGCTCCTCGCTGGCTGCCCACGGACGGCCACAGAGGTCCTTTCCGAACATTCTTCGACTCCACACTACACCGCCAGTGGACGTCCTTACATTTCTTTCTTTAACATTTTATTTTATTTTATTTTATTTTATTTTATTTTATTTTTTTTAAGATTTTATTTATTTATTTGACAGAGAGAGAGATCACAAGTAGGCAGAGAGGCAGGCAGAGAGAGAGGAGAGAGGAGGAAGCAGGCTCCCTGCTGAGCAGAGAGCCCGACGCGGGCGTCGATCCCAGGACCCTGAGATCACGACCCGAGCCGAAGGCAGAGGCTTTAACCCACTGAGCCACCCAGGCGCCCTAACATTTTATTTTTAACTGTTCCCTCCTCCCAAGGGGGGGGCTCGAACTCGGGACCCCGAGGTCAGAGGTCGCACACTCCACCGACCGAGCCGGCCAGGCTGCCCCCCTTACACTCATGTCTCGGCACACCTGCGTCAGTGTTATCCGAAGGGCAGAGTGCTAGAAGTGGGGGTGCTGGGTGGAAGGACATGCACTTGTAGTTGATTTTGCTTTTACTTTTTTCGTACTCGGTGTAGCCGACCAGCTACTTGGGGCTGTGGCGTCCTTCGTCATCCAAGGTGACCCCGTGGACCCGCTGCTGTGCCTGGCCTGGGGGCGGGGTGGAGCCTCGGCGCCCCCTCTTTGACGCACGCCCACCCAGAGTTCCCCCAGGGAGAGTGATCCTGGTCTCCACACACCCGCCTCTGCCATCTCCTGGGCCCTTCCCAGCGGAGCACCCCTTCCCACGACGCACACCCATCTTTCACCCCTGCACCCTCCGTGCACCCTCCCTGGAGACACTGGAGAACACAGCCCCTGGGCTGCGGGCTGCATGAACACGGGCCCACCAAACCCGAGGTGGCGTGGAACTGAACCTTGCCGTTCACAAAGACTTACTTTCCGTCCAAAGAAATGGCATACTGAATGCCGATCCCTCTTGGTCCCGTCCTTGTCCCGTCGCCACCCTCTGCTGGCTCCTCCTTGCACTGTCTAGGTCTCAGTTCGAACAGCCCCTCCTCAGACAGGTGCCCAGATGACCTGCTGTGAAGCTCCCACACCCCCGCCCCCTCCCGAACATTCTTCTATCCTGTCCCCCTGTCCCCCTGGCTAATTTTCTTCCGAGGGCTTCCATGGTCTCCAAATACCTCCTTTGTTCCTGCGTTTCTCTCTCTCCCCCTCTGTCTGCGGCCACGCTCGGTGCACAGAAAGCTGTTTGCTATCATTCGTAGTTTTAAAAACGTCTAACCGTGACGGCTCTTGAGAAGCTCAAAGCCCTGATGGTCCAGAGGTGAGGACTGAGACCAGGGAGGGCCATGGCTTGTTGGGCCCCCCCCCCCACGAAGCAGGAGCAAAGTCAGGATGGGAGCGTGTGCTGGCCACCCCCCTTCAACAGCCCTTTCGACCTCGCTGGGGGGCCCCTCAGAGGACGGGAGACAGTCTGCCAAGGACAGTAGACTTTTCCAGCAGCCTCTGCCCCAGGCCACCCAACCCTCACCAGGCAGCGTCAGCTGCCGTGCAGATCCTCGGGCCATTTCTTCGGGGGCCGAGCCAGCCCAGGTTCTGGAAGGCCACCTGGATTTGGGCGCTGACCTGTCCGAAGGTGGGAGGCTGCACTCAGTGAGCTTTCCAAGCTCCTGTCTAGAAATCAAAGTCTTCAGACTTGCAGGAGTTCTCTTTTAAAAATATGTGTTGAGGGCGCCTGGGTGGCTCAGTTGGTTAATCGGCTGCCTTCGGCTCAGGTCATGATTCCAGGGTCCTGGGATCGAGTCCTGCATCGGGCTCCCTGCTCAGCAGAGAGCCTGCTTCTCCCTCTCCCTCTGCCTGCCTCTCTCCTTACTTGTGCTTCCTCTCTCTCTCTCTCTGTCAAATAAATAAAAAAAGAAAAAAATTTAAAAAAATATGTGTTGAGGGGCACCTGGGTGGCTCAGATGGTGAAGAGTCTGCCTTCAGGTCATGATCCCAGAGTCCTGGTATCGAGCCCCACGTCGGGCTCCCTGCTCACCAGGGAGTCTGCTTCTCCCTCTGCCTCTCCCCCTGCTTGTGCGCTCTCTCTTTCTCTCTCTCAAATGAATGAATAAAATCATTTAAAAAAAATACATTTCGATCTATATAATACATGTGAAGACAAAGGAAAAAAAAAATGAAAAGATGAAAGAGAACCAAAGGTGTGTGATGAAAACCCAGAGTCTCTGTCTACACCCCAGTCTGGGCCTCCAGAAGCAGTCACTTTTAACCCCTTCAGCTGTGCTTTCCCCCCGAGTTCCTTATTTCCAGGCAATATCCCTGCACTTCTATTTCCTGATTCGTCTGCTGTAAACACTGACTTCCTGCGCACGGAGGGAGTCTCTTTGTCACCCCCCCCCGCCCACTCCCTCCATTCCCCACGGTCTCGCCAACCCCACGAGGATCATCGCCCTTGACGTTATGTGACCGCGTAACTGTTGTAAACTATGGAGCAACTCGGGGCTGTGAGTGCTTGTCTTCCTCGAAGAACCCTTCTTGTCCTTGGCATTGCTAGCTTCCTTTCCCACCCCTCAGGGACTCCGTGGGCTGTCCACACATCTTCAGTTCTCTGCAAAATTGTATCACTCCGAGCCCTCGGTCACAGAACGGCAGGTGCTAAGCAAATGCACCATCAGTTACAAGCCTGTGGTCAGATGTCCCTCGAGGGGCACGTGACCCAGCCAGGCCCCCCTCTCCCTGCCCCCAGCCTACTGAGGACCAGCAAAGTCACCCCCGACTGGGAGCAGGGCAGGGGACCGCCGGCATGACCCCGGGACGTGGAGGAGGTAAAGCAGCTCCCGGGGGCAGGAACGGGGTGCTCCGAGGGCTCACCCCACAGGACTCTCTAGGATTAAAGGCAGTGCTGCAGTTAATCACGGCACGTCTTGTGTCGGACCTTCGAGACAACCCTGCGAAGCCGGCAGGGCAAGGTATCATTATCCCCACTTTACAGATGAAAGACTGAGGCTCACCAAGGTGTCAGGGGATTTGTCAAGGTTGGCAGGGCTGGATTCCAAGCCCCAGTTTTCCAACTCAAGCTCCGGGACATTTTCTGATACCCTCCCTCCCGCTCCCATGTTTAGGGCCTAATGAAAATCACACAGTGGTCCAGTTCGCATCAGGCGAGAGGGCGTGGGCAGTGTCTGCACCCCTGACCTTCGGTGGGCCTTGCCCGGAGCTCTGCAGCTGCCGGAGGGATCTGGGGAGGCAGCGTCTCTCTGCACTGGCCCCTGAGCTCAGGCTGGGGTCTGACTGGGGCGTATTCCGGGGGACCTGATGAAGACCTGCACGTAGGTCTTCATTCGCCCTAAAAAGAGCGCTGCCTGCATTTTTGATCCTGTGAGCTCACTGGGCCCACTGAAGCCACCGTTGTCTTTTTTGATCTATGTGGGAGATGGGTCTGGATTTTGGAGAGAGCTTTTCTTTGATCACTGAAAGGATTCATTCAGAAAGTCCAGGGATTCAGCTCTGTTTCCTACATTTATCACAACACTGCCCGTTTCCACCCGGAAACTCAGGTGGATCTTGCAGACTCCCCAACTTCAATTTAAAAGATGCACTGGAAGAACCACGAGAAAGTGTCTTGAAATTGAAGGCCAACATGCTCTCCATTCTATAGAACGCCCACAAAAATAATCACATAAAATAATAAGGAACCCAGGGCAGGAGAACTTAAGATGCAAAAGAATTTTTTTTAAGGAAAAAGAATCAGGAACAGGCATAGGAGGAGCAGCGAATGGGTTTCCATGGACCAGCCCCCGCTGGGGGGACCCGGAGTCGGGAGGAGGGGTGAAGTGTCAGGAGGTGACGGTGGGACTGTGGGAATTCCACGCACAGAACGGGAATATCTGCAGCTTGGTGAGTTTTTTGTTTTGTTTTTTTGTTTTTGACGATTTTATGTATTTGAGAGAGAGAGAGAGATCACAAGTAGGCAGAGAGGCAGGCAGAGAGAGAGGAGGAAGCAGGCTCCCTGCCGAGCAGAGAGCCCGATGCGGGGCTGGATCCCAGGACCCTGAGATCATGACCTGAGCCGAAGGCAGAGGCTTTAACCCACTGAGCCACCCAGGCGCCCCAGCTTGGTGAGTTTTAAGTTCGGACGGTGGGTGGTTTGAGGGACAGCACTCCCCGAAATGCCCAGCCAGACCTCAGGGAACAAATAGGACCCACCAAAAATTGGCATCTCCTTGCTGGCTCCCAGGTAGAGATGCTGTCCTGCTTTGCCTCGGCCCGATGTTTGCCTGCTGCGCGTGTGTGCGTGTGTGTGTGTGTGTGTGTGTGTGTGCACGTGTGTGTGTGCACGCACACACACTGCATATCTTGTTTGGGGTGGGACAACTGCTGCTGCTGACTCACCATCCCTCCCTCCCCCAGGAGCGACACCTAGTTTGCTGCTGATGGGGGGACATCACCGTGAGGTCTCGCAGGTGACAAAGAGGTGATGGGGCCTGCTCGGGGCAGAGGAAGGGTCCCTCCTCTCCTCCCCTCTGTAAAAACCCAGCTCCCGGCTGCAGCCCCGGCCTCGGAGGCTCGCAGGAAGGGGCTCTAGCCCTTGCTCGATTCTGTGCTAGGGACCAGAGAGCCAGCCGGCCAGCCTCCCGCGGGGCCAGCACATGCTGTTGAGAGGGCCACGCGGCCCACCCGCTTCCATCTCCACCCTCAGGACTTCTTCCTACAATTTAAACCTCGGCCCGTTCTCAGGCTCAGTTGGAGCCCGTTCCCGGAATTGTAAGCAGGAGGACAATCCTTCTCAAAACAGACCTGAGAAGTCTGGCGTCTGGAGGTCCGGGGTCGTTCCCTGGACCCAGAAGCACCCCGCCCACAGCTCCAGCTCAAAAGGCCGAGGAGGCTCCGTCCAGGTTGAACCCTGGGGGGAGGCCAGGAGGCCTGCTCTGGAGCTGGAGGTGCTCCCTGGGGCTGGCTGGCGGGGAGCCTGGCTCCTCCCGCCACCCCCAGGGCTCCGAGGGGCAGCGGCTTTGGCCTTGGTTTTCAGGAGGGCGGAGGTCAGCTCAGCCTCCTGCCCTGGTATCTGGACGCCAGCCCTGCTGGGACATCCAGGCGTCCCAGATGCCCTCGGGCTGGCGGAAGCCCTTTTGCCCCGGCGGCCCAGCTCTGCGCTCCCTGTGGCTGGGCCTTCCGGGCACGGCGCCAACGCTAGGCTCGCTGCAGAAAGGCGGGTCACGGGGATTTAGCAACGCGCCAGGGCAGAAGCCACGGAGGACGATCTTGCCTGTGCAGGCTCGAGTCTTTCAGGCTACTGGAATAATCATGACCACATGGCGCCAATGAGAGCAGCCAACATTCAGTGCCTCTGAAGCTCTCATTCAGTCCTCACCAAAACACTGTGATGCCGGCGCTACAGTGAGCCTCGCTGAACGACAGGAGAAGAAAAGGCTCAGAGAGGTTAAGCAACGTCCCCAAGGTCACACAGCTAGTAAAGGCTTGGATCTGGGACTTGAACCCAGGCAATCTGGCTGTAGAGAAACTACCACGTTGCCCACCCGAAATGTGAATTTCTTTTCCGTCCTGGGGTCCTAGTCCTTTAAGGTCTGATCAGACGGGTCCGAGATCCTGGGGCCACAGGTGGCTCTGAATGCTGGCCAGCACGGCATACCTTTACTCTAGGCCCCACAAAGTGAGACACAGGTCACCCACGAGTCCCCCAGGCTGAAAGTGCCTCTCTGGACGCAGGGTAAACACGTGTCAGTGAGGTGACAGCCCCCCGTCAGAAGGTCGAGCAAGGGCCACCCTGGCACCCTTGATCCCCTCTGCAGCCTAGAAGTCGAACTTAAGAGGATTTGCCCAGATCATGAAATTAGCAGGTGGCAGAACCGGGCTCAAACCCCAGCCTTCCGCTCACTGCTTTTACAGTGGAGCGATTCCTCCCGCAACAAGCGCGTATTGGGAGCCCACGGCATCCCAGGCCCCGGTGAAGCACAGAAGAGTCAGGCAGGTCCGCGTCCCCTGGGCGCAGCCAGGTCGGTGAAGAACACGGGTGGGTACGTAAGCCGACATGGCAGGACGGCAGGCGTGCTGTGAGAACACAGAGGAAGGGGGGAGCAGCCCCGCAGGGGCAGCATTGGGTGCCTCGCGGAGTGAGTGACATCCAAGCTGGGTCTCCAAAGGGAAGGCAGGAGCGCGGGCGGTTTGGCAGGAGAGCCATGGGGACGGGGTGTGCTCAGGAGGCAGTGCCGCACAAGTGTGAGACGGGTGTGTGCTGAGCACGGCCCGGGGCTGGGCCAGAGCGTCACTGGCCTTGGAGGCTTGCCTGTCGTCCTAGAGCCTGCGGGGAGGGGCGGAAGGCTCTTAAGGAGGAACACAGTGAGACCTGCCTCTGGAAGAAATGCATCCCACAGTCAGAAGATGGGTTAGGAGGAGGCCGAGGGGGGCGGCTGGGTGGCTCAGCCGGCTAAGCATCTGACTTAGGCTCAGGTCATGACGTCATGATCCCAGGGTCCTGGGATCGCGTCCCATGTTGGGCTCCTTGCCCAGTGGGGAGCCTGCTTTTCCCTCTGCCCCTCCCCTGCTTGTGCTTTCTCTCTCTGTCTCTTACAAATAAATAAATAACGTCTCACAACAACAACAACAACAAAAGATCCCTGGTGAGGTGCAAGAGCAGGAGCTCTCCAGAAGAATAGCCAAGCCTGACACTGGGCTGGGGGGATCGCGGGCCCCCAGCTGGAGCACAGCGGACACTGGTTCCCCTGCTGTGCGTGGCTCGGAGCAGGAGGAGCACGTTTGCCGGGCGAGGGAATGGCCCGCTGGGAGAGCCAAGTCTGCTAACAACGTGGAAACGTGTCCAGGCAGTGGGAATACGTGCAGGACCTTCCCTCCGGAGAGAACAGGAGCGGCCGGCAGAGTCCCCGGTCACGGGCATGCGGGTGGGGGATGCGATCGCACTGGGAAGAAGACCGGGGGTGGGCACAGGATGGGGAGAAAACCCAGAGCGGACGGCGGGACGCAGAAGCAGGAGCCGAGAGAGGAGAGACCAGAGAAGAAGGCGTCGCGCAAACGTGCTGATGACAATCGTAGTGACGTGAACTGAAGCCTTTCTTTACTGCTCTCCCATTGCACCTGTCCTGGCCAGATGCTGCGCTGTCTGTCGCTGTTTACCTGCGCGTTCTCGCTTCCCCTGCCACCGAGCCCTGGGCTGGCGGGGAGGCGGTCCTCCCTGCAGTCACAACGGTGCCCAGCGTGTACACAGTGCCCAATAAATACGTGTCCAAGGGACAGCGATTGAGCCAGATCTCAAGGAGCTGGAGAGCTAAAAAGAAACCGAGCTAGACGTTTCTTTCAAGTTTGGTAATGGAAGGAGAAAGAAATAGTTGCTGAGGGCCAGGAGCCCCTTCCCAAAGATAAAACTCCGGACCCAGAAGGCTTCACTGGTGAATCGTGCCAAACATTCAAGGGAGAATAGTACCAACTCTACACAATCAATGCCTCCGTAAAATCGAAGGGGAGGGTTCTCCCCCGCGACACCCACACACCCGCTCCCGTTCTCTGAGGCCGGCCTGACCCTGATTCCCAAAGCAGGAAAGACGTCAGAAGGAAAGAAAAATGCAGACCAATGCCCCTCAGGTTCACAACCACACGTGGTTTTAACGAAACTTTTGCAAATTGAACCCTCCCTTTAAGTCGAATCTAGGAGTGCCTGGGGGGCACAGTCGGTTTGAGTATCCGACTCTTGGGTTTTGGCTCAAGTGGTGATCTTGAGGTCGTGGGATGGAGCCCCGTGTCGTGGTCCACATTCCCTCTCCTTCTCCCTCTGCCCCTCCCGCCCAAGCTCTCTCTCTTTCTCTCAAATAAATAAATAAATCCTAACTGAAAAAAAAAAAAAGCAGGGAGTGGAATCTCTTCCCCCACCCACTGAACCCTGGCTGCCCTCGTGAGTTCTTCTATCAATAAAAGGCAGTGGAAGCGACTTGGAGCCAAGAGGCCTCATGCACTTCCAATCTCTCTCTCCGCTCAGCGACCGCAGGAACAAGCCCAGCCTGGCCCGCTGGAGGGTACGAGACTGCACAGACCCCCGAGGAACCTTTCCAGAAAAGACCATGGTGGACAAGCCAGCCCCCACTGACCCGCCAGCTGACCCCAGACACGTGAGCGAGCCCAGCTGAGCCCAGCTCGCATTGCCTGCCTGCAGAATTGTGAACTAAATCAGTGTTTTCTGTTTTAAGACATTACGACCCCGCGTGGTTTGTTACACAGCAAGAGCTAACTGGTACAAGGGAAACAGTGCTTTAACAGATTCCATTCTAGAGGACAGAGATCCAGCCTTACTCATGTTCCTATGCCCAGAGTCCAAGGCTACTCAGCAACTATAGGCTCTTCCACAAAAGCTGACATTCCGAACTAGCTAATAACTGCTGTTCTGCCGATGACCGTGCCTGAGCCCTCAGTTAAAGATCTCCGTGCTGGCTGCTGCCATCTGAGGAGCTCCTTGTAATTACACCACCTGACAAACCCACACCCCAGACCAGAGAGGGTTGGTGGTGTCCCTGCGGGCACACATGTCAGCGTGGGGGTGAGGCGGACTTGGATTCGGTGGCTAGGGGTGAGGCAGGTGTCAAACGCAGGGTGTTACCTGTCCTCACAACCATTAGGCTGGGACTGTGTTCTCCTTCACAGAACACTTGGTCTCAGTGCCTTTCAAGTAATCCCTGGGAGATCAGTGGCATTCATGATCACAGCCTTGTCATCTTCCCTAAGTGACGGGAGCCGTCCTTTCTGTAAGTGCATTCTGCTGGCAAGTCGGGACCAGAAATCACTTCCTACGACTTCCCCCAGGCCAGAGGAGACCATTAGGGGACATTTCCAGGACCATCCCCACGCGCAAGGCTTACATTCGTTTTCCCAAATCTGTCACTCCTGTTCCCACCTTCAGAATCTCCCAGGGTATGTGCGTACCACCCTTGCTCCTACTGGGTTCCTTACTTTTTAAGCTCACATCTTTATAAAAGGAGACCCGAGATCAGGACTCACATGGAAAGTCAGCCTTGCCCGCCACTCATCAAGGGTGCCAGGAAAAAGAACTACAATGAAAACAAAACAACGTGATCAGATGCCCAGCTAGAAACAGTAGCTGCTGAAAGCTCACGACCAAGGCCAACCCTGTCTCTCCTTGCTGGAACAGGATGTCACATGTGTTTGGGAAATGTTAAAGACATGCCAGCACAGCACTGAGACTTTCTTCTTGGAAGGCTGGAAGGGAACTCAAAAGGGAATGATTTAAAGGGGTTCTATTTTATGTCATGCTATGTGTCTATTTTACCTAAAGCAGCTGTGATCATCAGTTGTGTGTGCCCACTTGGTTGAGCCACCGTATTTGTGTGAGAGTGTTCTTTGCATGTGATTAACATCTAAATTGGTGGGCTTTGAGAAAAGCAGATTATCCTCCCTCCCGTGGGTGGGCCTCGTCCCATCAGGTGAAGGCGTGAATAGAACAGAGAGGCTGACCTTCTCCAAGCAAGAAGGAATTCAGCCTGTAGATGGCCTTCGGACGGGACTGCAGCATCAGCTCTTCCCCAGGTCTCCAGCCCACCGGCCCACCCTGCAGACTTTGCACTCACCAGCCTCCATAACTATGTTAGCCAATGCCTTCAAATAACTCTCTCTCTCCAGACACAGCTCTTGAATTGGTTCTGTTTCTTGGAAAACCCTGACCAACACCGCATCTCCCCATCGTGGTTCCCCACCCATACAGATTCACTAACCTGAGAGCTGGCAGGCCACGCCCCTTAACTGAAGGTCGGGAGGTGGGGGAAGTACAGGAAGAGTCCCTCCGTGAAACATTCAAGGTCAGGGCAGACGCAGAGCCAACTGGGGAACAAGCCACGGCCATGAACTTGGAATTGCAGGGTACCATTTCCCCGCCAGGATGCCTGGTGACGTGGAGGGTGGATGGGCTGTGAAGGAAAGGCTATCCCTCCAAATCCCTTGCCCTTCTGACTGGAGCACCTCTCATGATGTGACGTCTGCAGCTACGACACCGCTGAGCCAGGGAACCAACCCCACACAACGAGAATCACGAACTCACGCGGTCTCAGCGGAATGGCGCTGGGTGATCACACAGTCCCCGCCTGCCTCTGCCCGCATTATTTTCCCAGCACCCAGTTCCCATCTGCACGTGCCCTGGGACTGGGGACCTGCCTGCTCCCCCACCTCGCATCTGATTGTCGGGCCCTGCAATTCAGAACAAACTTTTACAAGACTTCATTTGCCTGTCCCTTCTTGAGGACCACTGTGGGATTCTGCTGCCTACTGGTCCTTAAATAAACCCACTCGGTAACAGAAATACGCATGTTTTTAAAAGCTGAAGCGGAAAATCAGCATCATTTGCCATAAATAGAGATTGATTGTGGAAATAAACACCCTCTCCCCCCAAAGTCCGCAAGTCCTGGCTCAGGGCTGTGGTCTGTCAAAGGGCTGAACCGGAGACCCGCTCTGTCTAGTCGAAGAACTCAAATGAGGTCGGAAAGGCATGAAACATGTCAGTGCCAGCCAAGAGGTGCCCACGGTAGAATCAGAACTGTTGAAAGAGGGCGCCTGGGTGGCTCAGTGGGTTAAAGCCTCTGCTTTCGGCTCAGGTCATGATCTCAGCATCCTGGGATCGAGGCCCGCATCGGGCTCTCTGCTCAGCAGGGAGCCTGCTTCCTCCTCTCCTTGTCTCTCTGCCTGCCTCTCTGCCTACTTGTGATCTCTCTCTCTGCGTCAAATAAATAAATAAAATCTAAAAAAAAAAAAAAAGAACTGTTGAAAGAGAACTGAAAAGGGGACCACGTTCTCACAAAGCGCTTTAATGCCATTGAATGTTGTGTCCAGAGCTACCCGAAGTCACTCCAGCATCGTGCAGAAATGCTCAGGTAGCCCCCACCCAGGGGACTGCAGAGCATGCTCCCCCCCATCCCTTCCACACACACACCCCCAACCACCCACCCAGCTGGACCAGCCCATTCCGGAACCTTCGATGGGTCTAAGTGGCCCGAGTCCCCAGGAATCTGCTGGAGATCCACAGAGGCCGCCCCGCACAGGCGCCTAAGGAGCCAGCTGGCAGGGACATGACAAGGTGCAGCCACTTGGCGCCACTTTGCACGACAGTCTGGTGGCTCTTCAAGCAACTACGACTACCGTAGGACCCTGCAATTCCCCTCCCAGGGATTTGCCTAAGAGGAGGGAAAACCCACATCCAGATAAGAACGTGAATGTTGACGGCAGCATTATTCGCAATGGCCAAGACGTAGAAACCCAAAACTGTCTTTACAACAATTAGCTTAAATCGATTAAATCTTTAAATGGGTATTACTCCATAAAAGGGAAATCAGTACCCCTTGCCAAGAGACTGACATTTCAGTAATCCACTTGAAAATAAACGTGAGCACGCCCCAGGTTTTAACGTCCGCCCGTGTGCTTGCAGAAACCACCTCCAGAGGCTGTGGGTGCGCGGACTGCGCTCTGGGCGTGGTGGTGATGAAGCCGCTTTCGGGCTCTGGCCTGGAAGAATGTGACCCTGTGTCACACTGATATAAATGGACGCTGACCGTGCCACCCGGGCCTGACCCGGCTCCAGGCAAAGCCAGCTGCGGGAGGGACAGGGAACAGCTGCCCGGCCCCAGTTCTCTCTCACACCCTCCCAAATCTCTCCCCTCCCTCTCACCCCTTGTGGCCTCTAGCTGGCTCCTTGCCCACCCCCGGGGGGGGGGGGCCTCCTTCTGGGACTCCTCCCCTGGGGCCGGCTGAGAAGCAGGGAGCCCAAGTGCCTCCCTCTCATGGGACAGAGAGTCACCGAGTCCTACTGCGCACTTAGCTCTGAGCCGGATGCCGGAGGTACCCCGGTGCACTTGACAGACGGCGGTCCCTGCACCCACCAGCCCTCACCTTCCTCCATGAGACAGGTTGGGTGGCAGCAAGCTCCTGCCTGGGACCCTGGGGGCCGAGGTGGCTAAGTCTGCAGGAAGAACGCCCAGCTCTCAGACACCCAGCAGAACATCTGGAACAGAGGAACTTTCCTGGCCCAAAGGGCCGGGATTATTTCAAGAGGAGGACACAGATGTCTGTTTGTCCAGAGAGGGAAGAGATGGGATACCACAAATGCAGCATGGTCTGTGGGGTCCACAAGGCTTGGATTCCAACCCCAACACAGCCACTGGGCGGTTTTGAGCAAAAATTTTAAGTCTCCACTCTTCCATCTATAAACGGGAATGGTCCCTGCCTCACGAAGGACAAAACAGTTGTTCGTTTTAAACAAGATAAAGGCTATAAAGCCCACAGCCCAGGAAGCTGCTCTGCGCCCTACAGATGCTATAACAGCAATGCTAATTATTATTCTAGCTCCTGACAACACCGGCAGGAGCCAAGGCATTTCCTCCTACCCTCAAATTCCACCCGAAAACACAGTTCCAGAGCTGGGTCCTCGTGTGTCTCTGAATCCTCTTCAAAGCTCCAGACTCCCACCCCCATGGTGTCCAGGACACCTTGCTGGGGTTCTCATCACGGCCCTACTGCGGCCACTGTCCTCACTGCTGCCCCCTCTGCCATTCACAGCTCCCAGGCAGGACACCCGTCCCACCACGAGGCGTCCACCGTGGGATGTCCCACGGGCACGCTCTGTGGGGGCTGCAGGGCACCTCTGGAGCTAAGTCCCCATCCCCTCGGCCCGCCGGGGTGACCGCCCGGCCCCCCCACCCCGCCCCTCTGTCCGCAGATCCTCCAGCAGGCCACCCGGCTCCCGAAGCTCCCCTCCCCCAAACCTACAGAGCCCGAGCGGCTCGCGGAACTCACGGAATGCTATTTTCCGATTCTCGAACTTCAGGTACGGAGGAAGCTCACGAATCTAGAGTCTGGCGTCGATGAGGCCGGAGTCCCCCCGCGCCCGCTTTCCGCTGCCGTTCCTCCCTCCACGTGCCCTGCCAGCACCTCCCGTCCCTCTTCTCTGTTCCCGGCTGCACACCCACGACCATCACTGCTGCGGGACATCCTAGGGGCTCTTCCCAGCCCGTCGCCGGCCCTGCGGGCCTCAGGAAAGCCTCGCCTGCCGCGCGGCCACGGGCACCCCTGAAACCACATCTCTCCGCCCAGCTCCTGGCACGCGCGTCCTTGGACTCATCGTCCCCGCACTCGACGGCACAGAGCTGGGAAGTAATACCCCCCGAGACGAAAGCGGGCGAGCCGGCCTCTCCCTCGGCCTTCCCCGGGTTCCAGCCAGCCACTTCTGTCCACGTCAATGGACCAGCTCCTCCAGACACAGAACGACGGTCCAGGCCATCCCGGCAGCAAAATGACCCTCACGACAGATGGGGAGAGAGTCCCTGGGAAGCTGAGGGGCTGATGGGTCCCAAGCGGAACACAGGGGCCTCTCTGCAGAAGGAGAGCTTGTGCGGAGAGCTCGCCGCGGCTCCCGGATCGGACGTGTTGTCTCAAGTGTGAACTCTGTCCATCCCAGAAGCTACGCCGACTCCCAAATGTCAGTCACTCCAGGCCTAAGATTTTTGCCCTGGGTCACCTGTGCTTATACACGAAATCTCTCCCATTATTTAAAAAAGGGTTTTAAAGTTGGGGTGCCTGGAAGGCTCAGTCGGTCGAGAGTCCGACTCTTGATCTCAGCTCAGGCCTCGATCTCAAGGTCGTGAGTTCAAGTACTGGGCTCCACACTGGGCATGGAACTTAGTTTAAAAAAAAAAAAAAAAGGAGGATAAAAAAAACTTTGAAAGTTGAAAGCATCCACTTTAGCTTCACTCTACCAAACAGTATCTGTGAAATTATGGGTCTGGGTGCAGTTTCTGTTTTTTTCAAATACCAACTGAGAAAAAGACATTAATTACTCTTTCTTGTTTTATGTTCAGCTGCAGAAACTTTTTAAATTATCTTGCATGCCACCAGGGACAATGTGTATTCATGAGAACAAGACTGATGAGACAACCCTGGGTCGTATTTATCCACTGCAAATTTTTTTAATTAATTTTTTTAAGAAAAGGCCGTTTGCCAGATAAGCTGGTGATCAGAAGTGTCAGAACAAAAAATCTTCAAAGTACCTTCTCTATGGGGAAGCGGTCTGTACTAAAGGACTTATAAGTGTCCCTCCCTCCATTCTCTATAGTGATAGCTGATGAATTCATGCTTGTATTTCTCAAGATCATGACCGCTGGGGGTCTTTCCTCCAGCTCTACACCTAGGAGTGCGAGGAAGCTTCTAGGAGCTGAGGTCATCCAACCTGTCTACGGAGGGTGGCAGTATGCACAATCTCTGCGCTTTTAGATCTCAGTTCACTTTTAGATCAACAGAAGCCCTGCTTCCCAAGGACGGTGAGGGCTGGAGGAATTCAATTATTCTGGTTAATGACGACTCATTAGGCAGATGAGATACCACATGAACAAAACCAACAGTGTCTTTAGATGGGAAGGAGGGAGGGACTCATTTAGCCGGTTGGCCTCCAACTCCCCTCCTCCCTACATCCTGCCCCAGGATGGGCCAACATCCCCAGAGTCCGCAGCTGTGCCCGAGAATGACCCAGGGCCCAGTGGGAATGACCCACTGCCTAAGCATGGCTTCCTGCCCACCTTGCTCCCATCAGTACGTAAGTGTGGAAACCCAGCATCCCAGATGGGGATGACACATGCCCTAAGGGACCGTGACCCTGGGGACCTGGCCTGAAACCCCAAAGACCACTCCTAAGCCATTGGACTCCTGGGTAGTGACTCCCTAGATCAGATCTAGTCCTGGTTCTGCTGCCAACCTGCTGGGTGATGTTGGGTGACCCCCCCCCCCCCACTGTGTGTCCCTCATTGTCAGACTGGGACTTTCTAAGGTTCTCATGCCCTTGAAATTCCCCTGATCTTAGGCCATGGCTGCGCTGAGGGCAGAGCGCTCTCACCCCAGGCCTCCGCCCAAGGTTTGGCTGCCTGGAAGAGCCCAAGTGACTGGAACAGAGCTTCCCCGGTTCTCCTGCGTCAGAGCCCCCGCCCCCAGCCCCCACCGCGGGTATCCGGTTACTAGCACGGCACTCTCACTGGGTGGCAGGCCTGTCTCTGATATTTTTAGACTCCCCCCTTGGCCTGTCCCTAACGAAAGCCAGATGCTTCAGTAGTGGAGCCTACTCTTTGCCCTCTTTGGGTAACTCCTGCAGGAAGCCAGACTCCATCCCCTCCTGGGGCAAGGAGGGGAGCCTGGTCTTCCTGCCACCCCCACTCCCACCCCTATTCCCTCCCAGGACGAGCTGAAGCCAGCCTCCAAGAGTCAGGCCTCCAGTCTATGGTGCCAGCTGCCTCCTGTCCCCAATTCTGATGATGCCAATCGCCTGCTTTCCTAAGCACTGTGAGGCGGCCAGAGCCCGTTTTCCAGGCCGGGAGCCGCGTCACGGACTTTCACCTGCCCCTTCCGGGCTCTGCTCCCCAGTCCCAGCCCCTGGGACCCAACCCTCCCTTTGGGAGATGGCTGTCACCGCCCTGCGCTGCAGGTCTCCGTGGCCCGTGTCAGAGGCCCCAGCTGCCCACGGACCTGGGCAGCAGCCACGAGTTACAACACACACACACACGCGCGCGCGCACACACACACACTATCTGCTCCCCGAGGACGATGACTGGACTCTTCCTCCCAAGCAAACACGCCAGCCAGCCAGCCATCCAACACCATCCCATCTGGCCTGGAAGGGCATTTCTGTATTTTTGTCTCGACAGACTTCCCCTCCTGCTCGCGTCGGCAGAGTTTACTATGACAAAGAGCTGGCCTCTGCGGGCTCCCCATGCACCCGGAAGGCGGCAGAGCGGACAGGAGAGTCCCCAGGGATGAAAAATCGGCCGGTCGAGTCAACCCATGAATCACCTGTTGCCGTAAACTGGAGAGTCTGTGCACATGCACGGGTTTTTGAGCTCCTGCCTGGAAGAGCACATGCGAGGCAGAGCAAGGGAACCTAGGAGAAATGCTTGCTTCCACTCCAGGAAGAAAGGCCCTTATAAAATACCGGTGTGTGCGGGGCGGGGTGACCGAGCGGCTATGCCCCGTGTTTACAGCCTGCCCCTCACGAGCTGTGCCCTGGACACGGGTCCAGGCCAGCCAGACACGGTCCCACCTTGCCCCAGGCTGGCACGGTTCAGCAGCCGCCCCACAGCCTCCCCGCCAGGCCGGCCACCTCCATGCCTTCCATCACCAACACCGGTCCCCAGGTCTTAGGTGCACCTCGGTTTCCCCACTTTGGAGGCGGAGGAGGCTCCAGGTATGTGGCCCGCTCTCGGACTCACTCCCACTCCCCAGTTCCCGGTGGGGTGGAGGCCGCAGATCCCAAATCCCTCAGTGGGAAAACAGGTTCGGCGCCTTCCTGCCACCCCCATGCCCCTCCCGCGGCTGTGGGCTTGGCATCTGCCAAGGCCCCCCTGGGCATCTGGGCCCTGGTTTCTCCAGAAGGGTCTCCCCCGCGTTCCGGGAAACCCACCAGGGCATTGCCAGGTGGATAAGGGAGAGGCTGATGGGGGTTCAAAGTCTGGCTCTTGGCTTTTACTGGCTCAGTGATCTTGAGAAACTGACTTCACGTCTCTGGCCTGGCTCTCCCCACCTGCCACCTGGGGCAGAGATGGAAGCAGCTGGGTGAGGCTTCCAGAAGGGAAGAGCGTGGGAGCCCTGCACGCTGCCAGGCGCCCTGCAAATGCTCCATTAGTTCTGGTTCTCATCCTGGTCCCTTCCTGACTCCTGGGGAAACCTGGGCTCCTGCCCCCTGCTCAGCCTCCTTCCGCTTCCTTATACTGAGGCCAAATTCTGGGGAGAGGTGACCTGCAGCAGTCAGCAGCCTCGTGGACACCTTACTAATTCAGACGGAAGCAGGGAGGGCGCCGGAGACCTTTTTTTTAAACTGTGGTGAGATATACATAACCTACTATCAATCATTTAACCACCTGTAATTGTAGATTTCGCGTACATTAAATACATCCAAAGTGTCGTGTAACCATCATCATTCTCTATACCCCAAATGTTCTCACCCTCCCCAACAAAAACTCCAGACCCAGTAAGCAATAGCTCCCCACCCCCTGCCCCAGGCCCTGGTAACCTGTACTTCTGTCTCTGTCCCTATGAATTTGCCACTCCTCGGTGCCATCAGTGGGATCACACAGGATTTGGCTGCAGGCTTCTCAAGCCCTTCACCTTTCCTCTGCCCGGCACTTTTCAGGCTGGTCTCTCCACTGTAGACACGGCCAAGTTAAAAGATCACCCCCCGCCCCGCCCCACACATCTTTGGGGCTTGGGAGGATGCAGTGCAGCTTTTCCCAAACCTGAAACTGGGCTGTCTGCCTTGTTCCAAAATAAGGTGTTGGGTTCTTTGCCCTGTGGGGTGTCCCTCCTATCCAGGCACCCTCCACAGGGCCCCTGTTATGATGTCCCCTGTCAGCCCCCAATTAGGGCCTCCTCGGGGTTTTGTTTGGGACCCTGGATTTGGAGAGTGTATAGTCCCTGCATACACGAGCTCTGGCCTCCCCGTTCCCTGGAATCCACGGGTGGGGTCCTCAAAGCGCCCCCCACCCCCCAACGAGAGTGGGGAGCGAGAATCGTCATCCCAGCGGCGCCTCTGGGCTCCTCCACCGCCCCAGACCCAAGGAAGTTGCTCCTCGTCGCTGGGGGGCGCAACGAAGCCGCCGCCGGGGCCGAGGAGGGGACCCAGGGACCCGGCCTGGGCGCAGCGGGTCGCGCCCGCTCAGTGAGGCGGGGGACGGTGCGCCGAGGCGCCGGGACCTTCCCGCGACACGGGGCTGCCCGGCCTCCGGGAACCCCGGGAGCACGGCTGGCGGGGGCGAGGGGAGCCGCCCTGGCTCCTCCCCAAACTTTTCCCGCCCGCCTCGGCGCAAAAGTCGCAGGAAGCAGTCCGGGGGTGGGGAGCTGGAATTCGGGGTCCGGGGCGAACTCCGCGCAGGGCAGGGGGGGGTGTCCGCGCCCTGGTCGTGTGGCGGAGGACCGGTGGG
>LNAC01000023.1:4326183-4431564 GCA_002007465.1 Ailurus styani | reverse complement strand
GCCCCCGCCCCGGCCGCCTCCCCGCGCGCCTCGGGCCAAGTTTGGGGCGGAGTCTGCCGCGGGGTCGGAGAAAGAGGGAGGGAGCGCCGCTCCTTCGAGCCAGGAGCCTCCCCCCCGCGCTGCCCCAGACGGGCTTCCACTCCCTCCCCTCCCTTGTCCCGGGCTCCCCCGTTCTCCTCTTCCCTTTCTTCCCGTAAGGGTTAAGGACGAGGGTTCTGGAATCCGACTCCCCGCCTCACAGCCCCTTCTCTGGCGCTCCTCGTCAACTGCGCGATCTCGCCTTACACGGTTCCCGCCTCAGTTTCCCCATCTGGAAAGCGAGAGGCCTTCTGTGCTCTGGAGGTTCCTGGGGGGATGGGCTAGGAGGCCAGAGGGACCCAAGCCCCATCTGTGGGGTGGGGGGCAGCGGCTAGTATATGGGGAAAGTGAAGAAATTCCCAAACAGGGCCACAACGGGACAGTGTATTTTAAGGTTTTAATTTAACAGGTTAATACTACATGCACACACCCCAAAGTACAAGGCAGAAGACCGTGCTACCGAAGAGAGAATTAGAAACCCTTTTAGGGAATACTAATTTACTGTGCACGAGCTGGTGGGGCTGGAATGCCACGTTTAAATGGGCTGATGCAGGACACCTGGGTGGCTCCGATGGTTGGGCGGCTGCCTTGGGCTCAGGTCATGAGCAGGTCTCCGCATCAGGCTCCTTGCTCAGGGGGGAGCCTGCCTCTCCCTCTGCCTGCTGCTCCCCATGCTTGTGCTCTCTACTCTCTCTCTCTCTGACAAATAAATAATTAAAATCTTTAAAAATAAATAAAAATTGTTTTATGCCTTTTTTTCAGTCCTGCTGGGGAGCTCTACAAGGGGAAATCCTCCCTAAGGCTAGACCCTTAGGATATTTGGGATCCTCTCTAAAGGGCCACCCCCCCACGGTCCTGAGGTTCCCCAGCTGCTCCAGAGGCTGATCTGTTATTTCTCTTTGAATTCTGGAATTTAATGGCTGCTCAAGACCGCCCTCCCCCAAGCAGGGGATTTTCTGGAGGGCTGGAGCAGAGGCAGAAAGACGTTCATCTGAACTGAGACCCTGCCCTTAAAAGGGAAGGGGAATGGGGTCTGGCTGCTGCGGAAGAGGGCCGAGTGGGGTGCACCCACCAGCGGGGGCGGAGGCACCTGCTGTCCCATGGGCCCCTGGAGGACAGAGGGAACTCAGAGCCCTCTCCCAGAATGGACAGTCCAGGTAGGGGCTGGAGCAGGTGGGTTTCTACCCTGCGGAGTGTTCACCGTGTCCCATCACTTCGTGACCATTACCTTCCATATAACACTACAGCCCTGCAGAAGAAGTCACCCTCATTTTATCCGTTTATCTGAAACTCAAAGTCAGAGAAGCCACCCAAGGCACTTGCTCAAAGACCCCATGGGACACGTGGAGGGTGGATTTGAACCCAGACCAACGGCAGCAAGCCCCACTCCTCTGTTTCCACCACATCACTATTTACCAAACGCTAACCATGGCCAAGCCATCATTCCTGCCCTATGGGACATGCCACTTGAAAGAGCATTGACTTAATTTTTTTCTTTAAATCAACTCTGTTTATTTAGCTATATTTATTTCAAAAGGACGCCCTATAACATCATAGTAAACAGGAAACCAGTGCCATTCGCCAGAGAGGACAAACTTAACAGACACAAACACTACCCCTCCCCCCCAAAAAACCAGTGTTAGTATATCCTAGCCAGATCCTGTTGCCTGAAATGGTCTGAGAACCTGCGGTTCGGGACCTATCAGTCAGCCTGAGATACTGGGGACTCACTAGCACAGAAGGAGACTCCCCTTGTCATCAAGATCACCAGGAAAGGGAAACTGGCTCTCACTCTGATTCAAAGCTAGGCGGTGCCTCCTCCCCGTATCATCTCCTAAACCACCTCCCCTGTGCCTGCTGGTGGGGTGTGCCTCGCCGTGGGAAGAACCTGGCCAGACACCAAAGAGCCTCTCCAAGACCCAGAGAAAGGAGTGGATCCATCGATCCTCTCTATTGTTCCCAAAGGCACTCCAGAGCCCCACCTCCCCCTCCCATTCACCTGCTGCCTGTGCCACATTGTTTGGTCTCTCTAAATACAGTCCTATCTCTCCAGTAAGACTCGAGGCAGAAACCTGCCTTTACCCACTTGTGTTTCCATTCTGGGTGTTTCCATAAGCTTGAAACCTCAGCGTGGTGCAGGGAGAGGCGAGGAGGGGAATAAGAGTGTGTTCGATTGAGTTCTTCACCCCCAACAGAGTACCTCCACACCCCAGCCTCCTGGCCAGCACAGCATACATCCCCCCCACTTGACCTTGAGCTAGACCATTGACAGGCTTTGGCCAATGGCATATTTGCAGACAGGACACGCACTCAAAGGTTGGGAATGTGCTTGGGCAGCAGGGCTTGCCCTCTTGTGCCCCTGCCCTTTCCATAGCAGAATATACTTCCAGGAGCCCACTGTTCCCAGAAAAATCAAAGAGTTGGGGAGCAGAGTTACCCTTGGTGACCTGAAGAACTTCCACCTGGGACACAGAGCGCCTCCAGCCAAGCTGCAGACCCATGAATGAGAAATGCATGTCTACTGTCGTGTGCCCCGAATCCTCCTGGTTGCTCATTTCATAGCAATAACTGGGTGAGAAAAGGCTGGGGGTGGGCGGTCGGGTAGAGGAGACAAGGTCATTGAGACCTCTGTCATCTCTTGTGTGTCCTTTCTGCCTGGAATGTTTTAAGGTTCTGCTAGTTGCTTATAACCTGCTTCTGTTGACTCTTTTCTGTTCTTACACGGAATGACTAGGGGTTGCCGTGGAGTAGGTAATGGAGGAGAACGTGCGGGCTTTTGTCAAGAAGGATCGAGACCTAAAAGAAAATGATCTAAATCCGTAAAGTTAGGAAGGGAACGGATCAAATATGAAAGTGATCTGACCATTGAAACCTGCTTTTGGTTGGTGGGTCTGTTTAAGCTTGGCGGATGGCAGGGGGTCCTCTAGCTCCCAATCAATCAATATTTCCTTTGAAAACAAACTAGTGGATAGGCTGCGAAGACGGCCCCACGCAATCCTTGCTTGGGGAGCTCACACCCTTGTGTTGTCCCCTCCCCTGGAGAGCGGGTGGACACACAACTGGCTTTTCACCAGTAGAGTAAGACAAACAGATGGATGTCACTTCCACGAGTAGCTTAGAAGAACTGTGACTTTGTCCTACTAGCGGACTATCTCTTGCCTTCCACGTTTGCATGCTTCCGTGAAGTAAGGACCATGTTAGAGAGGCCCATGGGCTAAAAAACCGAGGACAGCTCTGGTCAACAGCCAGCCAGGAACTGAGGCCTTCGGCTCCCCAGCCCCTAAGGACCAGAGTGCTGCCAACAACCACGTAACGTGAGCTTGGAAGCAGATCCTTCCCCAGCTGACCCTCCAGATGAGACCCCAGATCTGGCCAACACCCTGATGGAAAACTTCTGAGAAGCTCTGGGGTGAAGAACCTAGCTAAGCCATGCCCGGATCCCTGACCCACCGAGACCATGAATTAATACGCATGTGTGGCTTTAGGCTCCTACATTTTGGGGCAATTTGTCATGCAGGGATAGATAACTAACACACTAAGAAAAGACTTAATATCTACTGCCTCGGATTTGGAGGGACGGGTTCTAGTTATAATCTTTGTATCTTTTGAATCTTTGTATCTTCGATGCCACAGTAACAAAGGACCACGGTCTCTGTGGCTTGCAACACAGGTAGTGCTGTATCTTGCTTGTCTTCAACATCCATTACGGGGTGACTGGGACCATGTGCCTGTATCATCTTGGCTTCGGGCTACAGGCTGATGGAGCAGCCTCTATGGGCACCATCGCTGGTCTCAGGGAGGTGGGAAGATACGGGAACGAAGCACACACTGGCTAATAAAACCATCTACACGCTCACATTTCATGGGCAAAAAGCAAGTCACGAAGCCAAGTGGAAAAAAAAAATCTCCCACTGGCCACGTTCTCCTGGCAAATCACTTCATCTCTGAGAGTCCAATTCTATCTTTGACCTTGGCTTACAGCTTTACACGTCTCTGGAGGTAGAAAGGCAGCAAGCACGTTCAGAGAGCTCGAAAGCGACACTTTCTCTTGGCTCCTCTTCCAGCTGGGAAACAGGAGCCTCAAACGAGGAAGATCCTCAGACCCAGGGAAAAATCCAAGCACGAAGACTATAGGCAGCTACTGTTGGGTCAAACCCCTGCCCCCCAACCTTCGCTAACCTAATGCCCGGCCATCAGCCCTTCTAGACTAGGATCAGCTGTCTGCCCATCTTGTCATGAGAGACAGCAGGGAAAGCCTCTTGTGCTGCTCTGTGGCGAGCCAAGGGACCCGAATTCCCGGAGTGGGGTCTGAGAAACACACTCTCTGGAGAGCCCATTTCCTCCTTGTCGCCCACCTCCACGGACGGGGCGGGGGCGGGATGGAGCCAATGGTTTCCAGCAGAGAAGCAAGGCCCCATGGCCTCCAATTACAGCTCGCAGCTCTGGATCTCATCGCTCTTCCCCGTCATAAAACATCCTGCAAGTCCAAGAAGGATTCACGCTGCAAATATTGCCTGTCTGACTTCGGACAGAGAGATTCAACTATTCTCCAAAGTCAGGGGGTGGCAGAATTTCCAAAGCCTTGGAGATACGGCCCATAACTACATCAGAATGGGCTTTCGTGTCTTTTAAAGACAACAGATGTGTAATGAACGCGAATGCACGGTGAGGACACAAACCTGGAGGGGTTGGGTCTGGGTTTTCCCCGTGACAGAAATGTCTGGCGCTCAGCCCCGAAGCCTCTGGCTGCTTGACCGTTGGCCCCAGTTTCCAGCAGGAGGTTTGGCACTGGAGGGCCAGAGTTTGGGAGCCCTCCCACATTTGAATGTCCCCGAAATACAGTCAGTCAATACAGGAAGTTGGGGGGGATTGCTCTCCCCCGCCAGCATCATTCCACCCAAACGTCTGGAGCCCAGGTAGGCCCATGGCATGTTCTTGGCAAGTCACGGAAGAAAGCTATCTGGGGTCTCCCTGCACGGCAAGGCCCGCCCTCCTGGCCCATCTTCTGCAACGATGGAGTCCAGTTTCACACCAAAAAGGCAAAGAAGAAAAAAGCCCCTGTTGTTAATAGCATCCCAGGGTGTGTTCTCATTTTCCTGGGATCTTAAGCACGGTCATAAATATTATTCTTCAGGCTATGAGAGCATCCTTGGTGCTTTTCTAAATATTTTTAATTTAAAAAAAAAAACAAACCTTTCCTTCCCTCCTTCCTGCTGAACAATGGCTCACGGAAAGAATATTTTCCCCATCATTCCCTTCAAGTATACACGAAGTGTGAATGTCCCATGTGCCAGATACCGCTTGAGGCCCGGGGAACACCATGTGGAACAAGCAGGTCAAAGAAGCCTTGGCCTCATGGAACTTTCTAACCAACACTGATCTGTTCTCTTCATTACCTTGCTTGACACAATATGGGTTTTGTTTTTTTTCCTCCTAAGATTCCTGGGTGTGTGTGTGTGTTTGAGGGGATGGCTGTCACTTAAGCTGTGCCCATGGAAACATTTCCCCAAGCTGAGTACCCCCCTGCCCCCCAGGCAACCTCAGTCTCAGGACTCAGGCAAGACTCCCCCAAATCCTTATCAACTTTGGGTATGGGGAAGGAGAGATGTCTTCTCTTTCCAGTGGAAGACGCACACACACACACACGCACACGCACACGCACACACACACACACGCACACGCACACACATGCACACATGCACACACACATACCACTCATGGTGCCCTAGTCCCAAATTCAAAGAGTGACAACTCAGGAGGGAGGAGGCCTAGAAATTCTTGTCTGTTCCTATGCTTCTGGGCAGGAAGGTATTGAGACTCTTGAACTTGAACTCCTTACACCTGAACAGCCTGGGAATTCCCTCCTTATGGGGGATTCAAATTTTGTGGACACAGCCTGTTTCTATTTGCTTTTGTTTGTCCCTCCCCTGAAGGACATCTGCTGAGCGCTAGTGGCCCTGGGTGGGCAGCCTACGTCTCCAGACTCTGGCCTCTGCCTCCAGCAACCAGCACAGAGTAGGGGCTCCGCAAATGGGCTTTCCCCCATAACACTGTTTACATTCTGTGATTATATTTCTTTTAAATTTTTGTTGATGCACATTCGCACTCATTGTCTTCATTCCCCAATAGAACTCAAGCTCCTTAGGAACAGAGGCCATCTCTATTTCGCTCAGGGCTTTCTTGCCATCGTCTGACAGATAGTGGGGGATGAATCAGGGTTTCTGTTGGTCTTTACAGCACCTTTATGAAAATTTGAAAAAGTGGCGCCTGGGTGGCTCAGTCATTAAGTGTCTGCCTTCGGCTCAGGTCATGATCCCAGGGTCCTGGGACCGAGCCCCGCATGGGGCTTCCTGCTCTGTGGGAAGCCTGCTTCTCCCTCTCCCACTCCCCCTGCTGGTGTTCCCTCTCTCGCTGTGTCTCTCTCTGTCAAATAAATAAATAAAATCTTTAAAAAAAAAAAAAATTTGAAAAAGCCTGCTCTTCCAAACCAGTGACTTAGAAAAAGGCATCCTGTTGGTGCAGATAGCTGGGCACTAAGATGTCACCTTTGTGCAAAGGAAAAATCAAACCAAAACATGCCCCTTTCTCCAAGCAGATATAACTCCAAGCCGGGCATGTGGCTGGGAGGACCTGCCTCCCAGTAGGAACTCTTGTGCCTTGCCCAAACTGTGCAACAAGAGCCAGGAGCCCTGGAATCAATAAGTATTTGACAAATAAATTAATAAAATTCAAGTCCTTGGGAATAGTCGGTAGTTTTAAAACATCTCTGCAAATTCTCTGACACTCGGGCCTATTGAGAGCTTGGGCTCACTGACTGGCGTCCAGTAGGCCAATAGAATATGGTGTAAGCAATGCTGTATCATTTTCAAGGGTAGGTCACAAATAGCCATGCAGGATCTGCCTGGTTCTCTGGAGCCAGGTGCTGGGAACAAAGTGATGAGCAGAAACAAGCCAAGGTCTGGTCTTCATGGAGCACACAGTCTGGTGGGGTGGCTGTCCCTGGGACGGCCATATAACTTATCATCCAAAGTAAGACACTTTGGAGAGTGAACGGGGTGCTATTAATAATTGCAATGGAACAATAATCGTAAATTGATCAAAACTGTCCCAGGAAAACTGGGGTGCACAATCACCCTAATTATACTGAGTTGATGAACTAACGAATCACTCAACTAAATGTGAACATGTTGGCGTGACAAGCGTGCAATGAAGAAAGAGGTAGACAGTGCTCTGAGAGCCTGCAGGAAGGAGATTTGACCCAGGCAGAGATATCAGGGAGGGCTTCCTTGAGGAAGCAGTGCCAGAGCTTCAGCCAGAGATCTGAAGAGACCCAGGAGTTGGCTTGGCAAAAGGGAAGGGAGAGGGCCCCAGGTAGAGGAAGCAGCATGTTCAAAGGCACTGTGGTTGGGTGGGAGGATCTGAAAGAAGCCAGCATGGCTAAAAGGGGGAAGTAAGGTTGAGGTCACGGAAGGCATGGGGCTAAGGTAGGACTGAGGGCTTCATTCCAGCAGTGGTGGAGAGAAGTGAAGGGGTCCGTCCTCTCTGCTCTGTGGGAGGGAGACGAATGCTCGTGTGTCACATCAAAGGAAGCAGTTATTCTAGTACCCACTCCTATTTAAGCCTTCTGTGTTTGGAGATTTGAGGTTACGTGATATACTTTGTGGTCATAATCTGATGTGGCTCGAGAATTAGTATTGAATTTATAGCATGTGCAGAACAGTGAGGTATTTTATGCATGTCCATAAATGGAATACCTGTTCTTGCTCCACAGAGAATGGAAATCAGAAGTCAAACACCCTTTGTATTCTAAAATACAGTCTCAAGATACTTTGAAATTTTCACTTAAATTGTTAGAGGAGGCTTGGCACTATGAACCTATCCTTCAACACGCTGTCTAATACAGCACCGAATCAATGATGCAAGTTCCCAGTGGGGAATGCATAGCACTCTGCTAGTAAATAAGCTCTGTTTCTTCAATATAGTTGCTTGAAACTAACACAAGGAAAAGCAATCGTCTGCCTGACTGCTGTGTGGAGGTTAAGGAGGGAGCCAGCATGGGCTCAAGAAGAGAAATAACGAGGCGAGAAATGATAGGAACGTGGAATGCAAGATTGCACTCACACTTCAGAACGGCGCTGGGTCTAAGGAGAATAAGCCGAAGGGGACTTGGACGTCTCTTTGGGGACATGTGTAAGGCAAATACCATCATAGAGAAGCCTGAAGAGTCTGGGGCTCAGATGAAATGGCTGAGTATGTAGGACATGGCTTGGTCCACTGGAGTATTTGCTGCCGCAGATATGGGCTGCAAAGACGGGCTGGCCTCAGGGGACCAGTTGGCTTGATGTGTAATAAGGAAGGGTTCCCTGGGTCGCTTCTATGTGGGCTGCGCTTTGATGGTGGGTCCCTGGCAAGAGGAGCATCAAAGGGACAGGGTGGTTCCCTAGGACACCTCGTCGCGTATAAAGCCTGGTGTATTTACTCTACTCTCTGGCTTCCAAAGGGGTTTGAGGAGGCTTATGGGCTTATGATCAAAGACACAACAATAGAGCTGACACAAAAGGAAATAAAAACTATGTACGCAGATGGAGGAGGAGACAAATATATGAGCCCAGAGACTTTGAAAGGCGAAAGCACACATGAGTCATCGGGGGAGTCTATGAACCATGGAGATTCCTGGGCCCTGCTTCCAAAGGCGCTGGAACAGGAGGTTTGGGGTGGAGTGTGTCTGCATATGTTGCAAGCTCTTTCCCCACTCCCCAACCGCAAAATGACTCTGATACCAGGGGGGTGTGAACCACGTTTTAACATTGTAATAGTCCTTTAACCAAACATGGTCACGGTACCCGAGCATCCAATTTAACACTAGGCTTCGGTAGCCCCTTCCTTGCTTCTGAAACATGGGACCCCTCTCCTCGGGTGTTGAGCAATGAGAAAGGGGACAGGGGTGGTAGGATGGCAGACTTTACCTACGACATTGCTACCTAGGGCACGATCTGCAGACCAGCAGCATCCCGTGAGAACCCTTGAAAATGCAGATGCTCAGGCCTTACCCACTTACGGAATCAGAATCCGCATTTTAAAAAACTCTCCAGGGGATTCACGTGGGTGTTAAAGTTTAGAAGCACTGCTATCCTTATTTCTTCATCCAACAGCTACTTACAGAGGGCCTCCCGAGGGTCAGGCTCTGTGCTAGGAGCTGAGAGATGAATGAAACACACAGGTCAATGAAAATGACATGGTCCCTGACCCAGTGCAGGGTACAATTTGGGGAGGGAGCCCTGAGGTAAACAAGTGGAGAAACAAACATATAATTATAAGTTTTGGCAACTGCTATTAAGGAAGCAAAGAAAGACTAGTGGTCAGAGGGACCAAAGAAAGGAAGGACACTCTGAAGAGCTGTCTTTTAAGCTTGGAAAGGCGGCTGATCCTTGGAGAAGGAGGTGGAAGATTCTAGAATGGATGCCCAAGTCTTGCCCAGGATCACTCAGTGAGCTGCAATCAGGTTGTGATCTCAGGATTATGGGATCAAGCCCTGTTTCGGGCTCTGCGTTGAGCACAGAGTCTGCTTGAGAGTTCCTCTCTCCCTCTCTCCCTTTGTCCCTCCCTGACCCCCCAAACAAATGAATAAAATCTTTAAAACAAACAAACAAACAAACAAAAAAAAAAAAAAACAAGAAGTCCAAGCAAATCAGTAGAGCCCAGCATTGACCTGAGGAGTCTCAAGATGCTTGGTGGTCATGCAAAAGTCTAGGAGAGCTGACCACTGGGCATCATGGGCCTATGGGCTGTCATGGACCCAGGCTGGTCCTAACTGATCAGGTTTATATTTTCCAAAGCAAGAAGCATGTACTCTGGCAGTGGAGAGATAGCTTCAGGCAATACATGGGCACAGAATTAATATCATTAAATTATGGAGTAAGAATGCTATTCTTTTCCCAAGTCCTCTTCAGTCTCTCTGATGACCACAAGGGGAGACTCTCAGTTGGGTGCTAGGATGCCTTCAGCACCTCTGGATGGAGCTTGGTAGTTACATCTGGGCTCTGCATCTCTGTGTGAGTCAGCTCGGGCCGCTATAGCCAACTATTGTGGACTGTGTCGCTTGAACAACAGAAATTGACTACCTCACCGTTCTGGAGGCTGGAGGTCCAAGATCAAGGTGACAGCAGGGTTGGTGTTTCCTGAAGCCTTTCTCTTTGGCTTGCAGATGGCCATCCTCTTCCTGAGTCTTGACATCATCTTGCCTCTGTGTGTGTCTCTGTCTCCATCTCCTCTTAAGAGAACACCCATCATATTGGAATAGGACCCACGCCAACAACCTCGTTTTAACTTTAACTACCTTTCTAAGTACCCTGTCTTCTAATACGGTCACATTGTGAGGTACTGGGGGTTAGGACTACAACACATGAATTTGGGGGGACCACAATCCAGTCCCTAATAACCCCCCTAGTTGTGTAACTTTCACAGATCTCTCAACCTCTCTGTGCCACCGTTTACCTATCTGATAAAGGGGATGATGGGACCCACCTCATAGGGCTATAGAGTCTAACAAACGGGCACAGATGAAATGCCTAGAACACCACTTGGCTCCAAGCAAGTCCCACAGGGCAACACCCATTATAATGCCTGGCATACAGTAGGTGCTCAAGAATTACTTGCTGAATGACTGAAAGAACCCTACCCTTCTAAAGAAAAGAGTGCTCAGGTCATAACTCAGATGTTCGGTTAGAAAGGAGAGAAGGGTGGGGGGCAAAAGAGACAAAGGGAATTGAGAGATAACAAACATCCAGGTATAAAATAAGTAAGTCTTGTGGATGTAACGTGCAGAACGCAGTCAGTAACATTGTAATAATTTTGGAGACAGATGGTAACTAAACTTATCCTTTCATAATGTATACAGATATTGAAGCACTATGATGTCCACCTGAAACTAACAGGGTGTCCAAGTCAATTATACTTCAATAAAAAAATCGAAACAAAAACAAACAGCAAAAAAAGAAGTTTGGTTAAGCAAGAGCATCTAGGTAGAAATGAAAAATATTCTTTTGCTTTCATTACATTTATTTTCTCGAGTAGGGAGTCTGGTTTTCAATTTATAGCAGTGATAAAAGTTTTTCTTTTTTTTTTTTTTAGAGAGAGCAAGAGCAGGGGAGAGGGGGCAGGCACAGAGGGAGAGGGAGAGAGAGAATCTTAAGCAGGATCCATGCTCAGCGTGGAACCCAACGCAGGGCTCAAAGCCCATGACCCTGAGATCATGACCTGAGCTGAAATCAAGAATCAGACGCTTAACTAACTGAGCTGCCCAGGTGCTCCAAAAGTTTCATTTTTAAGTAAGCCTATTTAAGTCAAAAACACAAGTTGCGTTTTTTTTGTTTGTGTTTTTTTTTTTTTTAATGAAGCAAAATCAAGGGTCGGTAAACTTTTCCTGGCAAGGGCCATATGGTAAATATTTTTGGCCCTGGGATCCCAGACCTCACCACATCTGTGTCCCAGGCTCACAGCTCTGAGGCCAAACCTAGATGAGTGGGCGTGACTGTGTCCCAATCAAACCAGTTACCAAAGCAGCCATGGGACTGGATCTGGCCCCCAGACAAAGTTTAATAACCTCTGAAATGACTGCATAGGTCAGAGGTACAGAAACGGCAGTGAGGTTGAAGGTGATCTCAGAGGACCGAATTCAGGGAAACTTGTTCTAGAATAAATCCAGGTAATTGGGAATAAGGACTCAGAGGAAGAGAGCGAATCTCGGGGCCTCTTCCCACATGCAGCCCCCAGACCCTTTCCTGGCACAGCCTTTTTGATCCTGTCCTAGAGTGGCCCTCACGCAGGATGTCACCGGGAACCCCAAGGAAAGGTTACAGGGGCTTTATTGTCTCCCTACTTTCCTCTTGGCAGTTGCGTGAGTGTCGCCCAACCAATACACCCAGGGCTGGGTACTAGTGCTCCCAGGAGAGGTAGGAGAACCCCAGAAGCCACCTTGGGCCAAACGTCTCCTGTCTTACCCCCACCCACTCCCACCCTGGGCTCTGCGGAGAATGTTCCTTTGGCTTCTCCAAGTTGTCACTGATTAATATGTCAATATTCTTAGATATGGGGAACCTCATTAGCCATTATCCCATTAGCTACCATCAGCCATTAACACCTTAGCTAGAACCATTACCCACGAAAAGTGACAGGTCAGATTACGGAACTGGAAGAGTCCAGAAGGGTGGGGCCCATTCGACAGATCCCAGGCAAGGAAAGTAAGACTTTGGTAGGACACAAAGCAAGAGTTATGGAAGCAAGACTGTCCTCAGTAGTTTGCCCCTAAGCTCCTCCTCTTTATGCTAATTTTATTCAGCTAGTACTGAGTGCTAAGCACCTTATTTAGGGTCCTAACTCATGTAATCCTCACCCCACCATAAGGAAGTGGGCACTGTGATGCCCATTTACAGACAAGGAACCCGAGGCTCACATGGGTTCATTAAATAGGTGGCAGAGTCAAGATTCAAAGGTCTTTGTGGCGCCACTCGACTCTCTTACCACCCCCACTGAGGCTTCTCTCCTGACTGCCTCTTCCTTCATCGACTTATCTAGACCCAATCTCTATGCTCCGGGCCACTCCACTCCAGCCCAGAATGCTTCCTCCTCGCCTTGCAGCCGATGAGAGGCACTCGGGAAGCCCTGTTGGGGTGATCTTAGCCCTGCAGCTCCCTGGCTTCTGGAAGGACATTGGAGAGACACTGGGAGACCAGCTGTCTTCCCACCACGCCTCTCTGTCTCCAGGATGGGAGTGTCACAGTTCGCTGGCTGGCATGGTCCCCAGCCCACACCCTGCACTCACCCAACCAGTCGGACCACACCACCCACATGCCAGCCGGATCCGTTCGGACGGCTCTATGGCAGGACCCAGCTTGCCCGCTGCCTGTCGACCCATCCTCCTACCCTCCCCAGCGCCCCAGGCTTCTCTGTCCACACCAGAGGACTCGGGCTTTCTCACCAAGAAGAGACGCAAAGGCTCCTTCCTGGAAGCTTGGGGAGAGGAGAAAGGGAGGCTGCAGGTCAGGGATTCCCTGCCCCTGGGGGACTCAGTGGGCCATCTGGAGGGAGGTGGGGCAGCCCTGCTTCCACGGGAAGGAAGACCGGGTGAGTCCTGATAATGGCCTCCTCTCCTCTCGACCGAGTGTCGGCTTTTCCCTCTGGAAACAGGACAAAGAATTCCCTCATGAGCTCTTTGAAGTCCTCCCTGCGAGGTCTCCCCGGGGTCAGGCTTAACCCCATTGCCTCATTCGTTCATTCGAACATGATTTCTTGAGCACCAACCACATGCCAGCGCCTCGGCCAGGCTGGGGGAGGTAAGACACGCAGAGAAGGGCTCTCACAGGGTTTATGTCAAGTGAGGGAAGGCAGACAGAAAGAACCCAACAAATAAGTCAGCGAAAGAACCCGAGCCATCACTGTGCACCATCAAGCAAATACAACTGGAGGATATGGTAGGACCCTGGCCGGCGGGGTGGGGCAGGGGCCCTGCTGGACCATCTCCATCTCGGAAGGGCTCTCTGAGGACGCCTGGGGTGAAGGCTGAAGTGACAAAAAGAAGCCAGCAGTGGGAAAGAAGATCTGGAATGGAATGTTCCCAGCGGACAGAACAGAAAGTGCAAATGCCCTGGGGTGAGGAGTTTGCCCTGTCTGAGGAATAGAAAAGTGCCAGGATAGCCTGACTACAGTGAGTGATGAGCAAAGGAGTGGAAAATGAGGTCAGAGGGCTGGGCAGCGATTTCTGAGGCTTGCGAGCACAGCGGGGGGCTCCACGGCTGCCCCACTGCACACCTTGGGAGGAGTCTGGAAGTGGGCATTGCCTTCCGCCTTCCCTCCTGTTTGCCCAAGCTGAAATTCCAATTTGGAGAGGGGATTGGATTGGCTCCAACTGGGTCACGTGGCCACCAGTGGCACCTTGTTGGACAGCCCCCTCCTTCCTTTCCCCCGGTTCTGCCAGTTCTGCATGGGATGGCCCAGGGGCGGTTTGCAGCGGAGAATGGGGTGCTGCTAGCAGAGGGAGGGGCCCAATGCTGTGCAAGCAGAAACTACAGGCGTGCACTCCACCCCACCTCCAAGTTCTCTAACCTAGACCCTCATGCCCTTCCCTGCTGTCTGAGCCCCACTCACTGTCATCGCCCCTGCCCCCGCCCTGGAGTCTGTGTGACACTTGCTGGTGACACTCATTTGTCACTTACTAGCATCGAAAAAGAGAGGAATGCCCATCTCCTTTGTACTTTGGAAATGGGGACACTGAGTCTGGGGTGGCAGGAAGCAGCTGGGGCTGCTGATTTACTCCATTGTGGGATTCTGCTCCTCCTCCTTTCAGGGTTTTCCAGAGAACCCCTACCCAATGCCCCCTGCAGCCTTATTATGGCCGTGTGGGAGTGGCCACAGCATAATGGACTGGATTTCCTCTGCCTGTGCAACCAAGCCAGCTCAGTGGTCTGCATCCTACCTCCCGTCTCCCCACAGACAGCACAGCACAGGGAGCTGCCTGCTCCTGGGTTTGACCAGCCGTGTGACCCTGGCCAGGTCACTAACCTCCTTTTCTCATCCGTAAATACTACAACTTCGTAGTATTCAATGACCTCACAGAGTGGTTGCAAGAGTAAGGGGGCTCACGTACGTAAGCCCTTGGAACAACCCTTGGCACGAATTGCTTTTGGAAGGCTGGTGTGTGCATTTACAAACCCTCACCGTACCTTGCCCGCACTGTGTGCTTTGAAACTGTCAATTTCTCTCATTCATTTATTCAGCCCAAACCTACTGAGAATTTGCCAGACCCAGGAACTCACAAGAAAAAGGCCAGACAAGGTCCCTGCCCTTGACGAGTTTACTTTCCGGGGGTAGAGCTAGACCATGAAGAAAAAAACTAAGGCAATAAGACATTTTTAATGGTGATAAGTGTTGGGAAGAAATAAAGCAGGGAGACAGAGAGAGTGATGGGGGGACGGTATTTTAGGCAGGGTGATCTGATCTGGGAAGGGTGGGACAGAGGAATGAGCAGCTACGGGAAGAGTATTTCATGTAGAGGGAATAAGTGGCAAGTCCCAAGGCCCTGGGGTAGGAAGGAGGTGGGTGAGGAAAAGGAGGCTGTTGTACATGGAATGAGAAAGGGGGAGGGGAGAAATCAGAGAGGCTGGGCCACATGAACCAGCTCTCATGAGCCGTGGTAGGAATTAGGATTTATCTTCTGGGCAGCAGGAAGTCCAGAAAGAGTTTAAACAGGGGCACGATGAGGCGCCTGGGGGGCTCAGTTGTTAAGTGTCTGCCTTCAGCTCAGGTTATGATCCAGGGTCCTGGGATCGAGCCCCACACATCGGGCCCTCTGCTCGGCGGGAAACCTGCTTCTCTCTCTCCCACTCCCCCTGCTTGTGTTCCCTCTCTCGCTATGTCTCTCTGTGTCAAGTAAATAAATAAAATCGTTAAAAAATAAAAATAAAAAAATAAACAGGGGCGTGATGGATCCAGGTCAGTCAGTCCAGCCGCGGCCCCATCCTCTGCTCCTTCCCACCTCCGGGGAGTGCCCAGGGCAGAAATCCGGCCCTGCCCACCCTGGGCTGTGCTCTGATAACCTCCCCGAAGGGGAAGCCGATTGTTTGGAAGGAAATGGTGCAGAATGAGGCAGTGGCCACGCTGAAAATAGGGCTGGGACCTGTTTCCAGGGCTGAACGGGGAGCTTGAAGCCTGAGATCCCAGTGGAGAAACTGGGAGGCCTTCCCAGGGCTGCGGCAAGTGGAACTCCGTGAGGCACCTGCTCTGGCTGGCCTCAGCGCTCGGAGCACTGCGCTAAGCAACGACAAATGTGATGGCTCTTAATCCTGAGTTCTGCGAAGTGGGCTCAGCAGAAAGATCCCAATCCCATGGAGGGATCCTGGGGGCCAACCCAGAGTGCAGGAGAACCCTCCCTGCCCCTGCCTCCTTCTGCGATCCGGCATTCTCTTGTCTGCATCCCACCTGGTGGAATGGGAAAAGGACCAGATATGGGAATTACAGTCCTACCACTGAACACTGGCAAAGCCTGGAGAGATTTTAAAGGGGGCCCTCCTGGGGCGCCTGGGTGGCTCAGTGGGTTAAAGCCGCTGCCTT
Organism: Ailurus styani; assembly: GCA_002007465.1. NCBI lineage: Eukaryota > Metazoa > Chordata > Mammalia > Carnivora > Ailuridae > Ailurus > Ailurus styani. Next base: position 4,415,382 of record LNAC01000023.1, on the reverse strand, counting down.
CGGCTCAGGTCACGATCTCAGGGTCCTGGGATCGAGGCCCGCGTTGGGCTCTCTGCTCAGCAGGGAGCCTGCTTCCCCCTTTCCCTCTGCCTGCCTCTCTGCCTGCTTGTAATCTCTCTCTCTGTCAAATAAATAAATAAATAAATAAATAAATAAATAAATAAATAAAATCTTAAAAAAAGGGGGGGCCCTCCTCCACCCAATTCGGTGAGGCTCTGGGGTGGGGCCCAGGCACTGATCTTTTAAAGAAAATATTCGCCGCCCCCCCCCACATAAAATCTCCCCACAGTATCCTAATATGCAAAGTTGAGAACCTCTGGGTCTAATACTGTGCTTCTCAATCTTGACAGATTAGCCTAATCCGTGTTTTTTTTTTTCCCCTGTTTGTTTGTTTGTTATTAATAAACCCATGTCTGGGCCCCTCCCCAGACCCCTTAGGCCAGGACCCCTGAGCAGAGGTGCAGACACTATATTGTTTAAGGCTTCCTCCAGTGATTCCACATGGCAGTCAGAGTAGAGCATCTCTGATGGTCCCATCTCCCAGGTGCCCAGACAGGGAGACTGAAGCCCAAAGAAAGGCGACTGGTCCAAGGTCGCAGAGCCCACCAGTAGCAAAGGCAGAGCTCAGAACCCAGGCTCCAGCTTCCCAGCCTAGTCAGCACCCCGCACCCTGACAGGGGAGTCTCCGAGGGCGTCTATGCGGCACCCCGCGTCGGCAGCATTAACAGAGCCGTCCCCAGGGAGCCTCACCCGGTGGGAGGGGGAAGCCCTTCCTGTAGGTGGGGGAGAACACGCTGGGGGGCTGTCACCTCACATGGCAATTTACTTGGAGTTCATTCAAGGGGCCGCGATCCCGGTGAACCTAACAGAACCCCATGAGCTCTTTGAAAGCAAGAAGTCTCCCCTGGCCGGTGGCAGAAGGGGAGCCCAGACTCAGGCGGGCCTTGGAGGACTCGGTTTGCCAGTGCTGGCTTGGTGAGAAGGAGCCGAGCGTGCCCGCTGACAGCCAGCAAGGAGATGGGGACCGAGAGCCGCCGCCAGGAACGGCGTTCTGTCGGCGAGCAAGCGAGTGTGGAAGCAGATTCTCCTCCAGAGCCCGATGTAAAAGGCGGCACCTCGAGTCCAGACCCCTGAGGCCCAGAGCACAGAACCTGGCGACCCACAGAACGAGCAGCCCGTAAATGCGTGTTGTTTCCCGCCGCAAAGTGTGCGGGAATTTGCTCAGCCGCCCTAGGAACCCAAGACGCTGGCTACGGCTGACGGAGGAGCTGTGGAGGCCTGGCCCCCAGCCCCCCCAAACCAGGCTTTCCCCAACGCACCTGGGAAGGTGGGAAGTTCCAAGCGGAGAGAATGAGGATGGAGCCAGAGGCCTGTTGCCAGAGGCCAGACAGGCAGAGCAGCCAAGGGGACGGGCACCGACAGGTGGGCGTGGAGCCCGGCCAGGGCCCCGAGCAGGGACGTGCCACGGCACCCCCATTTCGGCGCTGGCCCTCCCCCGGGGTCAGCACATCTCAGAACTCACGTGGGCGCCTGGCTCACAGCACGAATGCTGTGGTCTGCAGGCACCAGGGGATGGCGTGGCCAGGGGTTTGGGACACCGGCCAGGGACCAATACCATTCCAGAGACCCCACCCCATGCCTGGGGCGAGATCTGGGGCCCCCCGGGAAATGTAAGCCCCCTCAAGGGCAGGACCTTGCCTCCTCTTGCCCTTGGGAGGTGGCTGGGCTCTTGCATGGGGCAAGCAAGGCGACCTTGAACTTGGGCAGGCCAGAACCCCCTGCACAAAGTTTCTTCTTCCTCTCCTCCTCTTTGTCCTTTCTTTCCCTGAGGGTTCCCAGGATGCCCTCATGTGTCTTGTTAAGCTGTCTAAAACCCCACAACCTTATGTGGGTAGCATGTTGTCCCCCACTTCATATACTGCACCCCAAGCCCACCCGCCTGGGCTCCCCAGACGTCCACCAGACCAGGCCTACTCCTCGCCCCTCAGGGAAGCTCTGGCAGGCCCCTGATGCTCCCAGAGACCTGAGCTCAGAGACTAGGGGAAGGAGGGTGCGGCAGGCCCGTGGCCCTGACAACTCCCAGGGCAAACATTCCTGCACAGCAATCCCCAGAGCTTGATGCTTAACAGGCCATTTTCGGTGGAGGACCAGTCTGCTTGTCTGGGGGGTCCAGGCATCACGAGCCCATTCCATAACATACAAGAAAAACAATAAAACCCGCCACGTGCCTACAAGTCACAGCAACAGCTAACAGCTCCCCGGATTTCTGAAGCTGACTCCCAGTGCAGTGCTCGGCTTCGGGAAATGCACAGACGGACCAGGCGCTGTCTGGACAGAGGGCCAACGGCACAAGTGGGTGGGGACTGCCGGCCACAGGCCCCAGGTACCCGCCCAGAGGCTGGGGCCAGCAGAGGGTGGGGAGCCTGGGAGGGAAGGCCCTGAGGCTCACACAGTCTGGTACCGGGACAGGAAGGAGCCAGGATGGGAACCAGGAGAAAACCCTGGAAGGCAGGGCTGCGGGAGGCAGCCTGGGCGGGAGAGGAGGACTCCCCCAACCCAGAATCCGTCTCCGGGGGAGGCTTCCGCAGGGGAGGGAGCAGAGTTGCCCGACTGCGGGCCAAACGTCTCTGGAGTTGTTTGTCAAGCACCTTCTGGCTCAGATTCCATTGCCAGAGGAATGCACACTAACAACAGGAAAGCAGGGTCGGAGGGCCTCGTGGTGTCTCTGAGCCCAGCCTGGGGACAGCTGGCTTCAGCCTGCCATGCGTCCGGTCCCCCTGGCAGGGTGGGGCGGCGACCCTGTCCCTGCCCCATGTGCCCACGGAGATGGCAGCTCAGACTGCTCTGCCCTGCCCCTCCCTGGGCTCTCTGATCGAAACTGTCCCCACTCCTTCCAGAGGGCGCTGACCCCGCACCCCGCGGGCTGGCTGCCGCGGTTTCTGGGCAGGGAGCTCAGGAATGCCTCCCCCTGCACATCTTGCACACAGTAGGCACTCAGAGGATTTGCCCAGGCCCGCGCGAGGTCTGCAGCCAGGCCTGGATGGAACCCCGCCCTGCCTGGCGTCACCTCCGGAGCCTCAGCCCATGGTGGCTGCATTGTTCCAATTCCTCCAGGTTTGGAATGTCTCTGTTTACCATCAGTGTCAACCTGACTCCAGAACGTCCAGCTCCAAGAGGCCTGCTGGGGTCTGCGGCGGGGTGGGTGTGGGGGGACATGGGGCCAGGCGACAGGAGCAGGCCCAGCCCCCATCATGGTCTGCCATGTTGCAGTCCCCAACCCCGGTACAAGCCACTCTGGGCCTTGGAATGGAGCAGCCGGGTGGGAGTTGGCCGGCGGGAGTTCGTGGATCCTCACCGTTCCCTGCCCTGGCTCCCAGCCCCTCTTCTCTTCAGCAGGAGACATAACAGCTCCTCCTCCAAAACTCTGCCCTCTCCTTCTGTGTCTTGGATCTCACAGGTCTCCACATGACATGACCTCTCACCTGTCCAAACCCTCCCATCCGTGTGAGATCTCGGCTCTTCTCGCTAGCTGAATCAGAATCTGACCTCCACCATTTTAGCTGTGTTGCCTTGGGAAACTTCCTCAACCTCTCTGTGCTTCCATCTTCTCATCTGGAAAGTGGAGTGTTGGGGTCATGTGTTTGTTAAAGGGTCCCCCTGGTAAGTGTTATGTGTAGCCGTGTACTATATAAACCCAGTTTGTCTCCCCAACCCTGAGTTTGCAGAGCTACCTAATACTTTTTAAGGAAAACCTTTTCTGGGGGCACCTGGGTGGCTCAGTCGGTTAAGCGTCTGACTCTTGGTTTCGGCTCAGGTCATGATCTCAGGGTGGTGGGATCGAGCCCCGCGTCGGGCTCCACGCTCAGCGCAGAGCCTGCTGGAAAGTCTCGCCCCCTCTCCCTCTGCCCCCTACACCATGCACGTGTGCTCTCTCTCTCTCTCTCAAATAAATAAATCTTCTAAAAAAAAAAACACAACAAACTTTTTTGCTTAAATTAGCCAGTGCATTCTGTTACTTGCAACCAATACCTGAAGTGAATTAATGGGGGCAATAATAACGTCCCCCTCCCAGGACGGTCATGAGGATTAAGTACCCCCACAGCACTCGCTGGGGAATCAAGAGGGAGCTAGTCGAGTACCTGAGTATGTCCCTGTGTCTGGAGTGTGTCCAGCTTCACGGTTTGCAGACAGCATGCTATGCCTGTGTCCCAGAGCACACCTCCCTCAGGTGGGTTGGTTTTCCCTGCCCCCCCACCAAGAAGGTCAAGAACCCCAGGGTGGGGGGTACACATGACAATAAGCCAAAGGACCCCATTCTCTGAATCCAGCACTGAAGTAAGCAGAGGTGGGGGGCTCCTCCCCCCATTCCAATGGGGAGTTCAGTGGCAACTGAGAGGCGCTGAGTTTCCTGACCCAGGGGCACGTGCTCTGCCCCAGAAACCACCATCTGGAGTAGGATTGGGATCCCAGAGTCCTAGCTAGGTAGCGACTCAGTCAGTCCTTGCACGCGGTTCCCACACCCATGGTCAATTCCCTGGGGCAGCAAGCAAGCCCATGGTGGGTTTGGTGGGGGCATTGCTTAGAACTTCTTGCCTCGCGGTCCCAGAACTAATGTCCCCCAACCTTCTGCTCACAGGCAGTTGCCCCCACACAGCCTCGCTGGGGCAGGGCTGGCCTCCCAAGCACTCTGAAACGACCCGGTAGTCATTGGAAAAACTGACGGAAACCCACATCGGGGGCTATGCCCTTACTGCTGCTTCTCCCCTTTTCCTCTTTTATTTCCTCTTTTATTCACCAAAACAGGTCACCTTGAAGACCTCCCTTGCCATACGTGAGGAGGACCTTGTGCTGAGCTGGCCATTGTCCCCCCTAAATTCACGTCTACCTGGAGCCTCACAATGTAACTTTATTAGGAAATAGGGTCTCAGAAATACAAATCAAAACCACGATGAGACACCACCTCACACCTGTCAGAATGGCTAAAATTAACAAACCAGAAACAACAGGTGTTGGCAAGGATTCGGAGAAAGGGGGACCCTCGTGCACTGTCGGTGGGAATGCTAACTGGTGCAGCCACTATAGAAAACAGAGTGGAGGTTCTCGAAAAGTCAAAAATACAACTACCCTATGACCCAGCAATTGCACTACTAGGTATTTACCCAAAGGATTCAAACATAGTGATTCAAAGGGATACATACACCCTGATGTATATTGCAGCATTACTGACAATAGCCAAATTTTGGAAACAGCCCAAGTATCCGTCGATAGATAAATGAATAAAGAAGAAGAGGCAGATATACCAATGGAATATTACTCAGCCATCAAAAAGAATGCGATCTTGCTCTTTGCAGCAACGTGGATGGAGCTAGAGGGTATTATGCTAAATGAAATAAGTCAGTAAGAGGAAGACAAATACCATATGATTTTATTCATATGTGGAACTTAAGAAACTAAATGAACAGAAGGGAAAGGGGGAAAAAAGGGAAGCAAACCATAACTATAGAGAAAAAACTGAGGGTTGATGGAGGGAAGTGGGTGGGAGATGGGCTAATGGGTGATGGGGATTAAGGGGGGGCCACTTGTGATGAGCCCTGGATGTTACACATGAGTGATGAATCACTAAATTGTCCTCCTGAAATCATTATTACAGTATATGTTTAGCTAACTAGAATAAAAACTTGAAACACAAAAGGAAACAGGGTCTTTGCAGATGTCATAAGTTAGTAATTAAGAAGGGTTCACACTGGGGCACCTGGATGGCCCAATGTGTCAAGCATTTGACTTTTTATTTCAGCTCAGGTCATGATCTCAGGGTCAGGCGATAGAGCCCCAGGTTGGGCTCTGCACTGGGCATAGAGCCTGCTTAAGATTCTCTCTCTCCCTCTGCCCCCTACCCCCCACCTTTGACTTGCTCTCACGCTCTCTCTCTCTCTCTCTCAAAAAAAAAAAAAAGAGCTCATACTTGGAAGGGAATTTTGGTTACACACACAGGGGAGAAGGCCATGTGGTGGTGAGAGCAGATGGGGTGATGCAGGGCAGGCCAAGGGACACCGAGGACTTCTGGCTGCCCGCAGAAGTTGGGAACAGACTCTCCCCAGAGCCTGGAGGAACCCACTCTGCCCACACCTTCATTTCTGACTTCTGGCCCCAGAATGAGAGAGAGGAATACACTGTTGCCCTTTTCATCCACCCTGTTGTGGTCGTTTGTTACAGCAGCCCTAAGAGACTCATACAGTTCCTTTTTTTTTTTTTTTAACTAATAGTTAGGAACAGCACAGAGGGCCCTGGGGGAGAGGGAGCATGCTAGTGGTATTCTTGGTATTATTCTGACGGGCGCTCTGTCAGGTATGAAGATGAGTCGCCCGTCCCTTCCTCCCTGGGATGCTCATAATTTAAAGATGGCTAGGATAGAGTTAGGGAAGTTTGCGTGAAGGGACTTGGATTGGATTTGGATTCCCTCCAGGAAGGAAGTAATGGAGATGGCTGTCCAATAAAAAAGAAAACCGCAGTCATAGCTATAATTTTATATTTTCTAGTCACCAGGGTAAAAATGTGGTGAGATTAAATTTAATAATATATTTTCTGTAACCTCCTAGATCCCCAGTAGTATCATTGCAGCATGGAATTGAGATACAACATAGCAATAAGATATTCTACATCTCTCTCTCTTTTTTTTTTAACTAAGTCTTCAAATTCACACTAGCCATACTTCAGGCACTCAGCGGCCACCTCCGGCTTGTGGCCCGAATATTGGACCTTGCAACCCGATTCCTTGTTGCAAATGGAGTGCGTTTCATCTGGCGGTGGATGGGACAATTCCTTTTCCGCGCTTGTCTGCGTGATCGCCGCAGCGGCCGGTGGGGCAGGCTGGTAAACCTGACTGCTTATCAGTGATCACACATGGTAAGTGATCACACACCAACCCTTTGTGTCGTAAGAGGCTGTGCATGGGTTCCTTCCCCTAAAACCTATCCCCCGCCAGGTCTGTTTCATCCAAACCTGTACAGCAAGCAGGCAAACAAGTTCCACATGGACCTGGCACCTTCAGCTGCCTGTGGGAGGGAGGGCGGGTGGAGAGGGTGTGGAAGGAGAGGGGTTGAGGTGTCCTTCGGGCCCCAAAATGCAGGTATGTGAGCCTAGACTACACGCTCCGAGCAGAAAAGCGCCATGCACCGTCCTGGTGTTGGAAGACGTCACACTGAGTGAGCTGGAGACAGGTTTGTCTGTGGTCACTTGGGACCAAGGAGAAAAACTGAGCCTTTGGACTCCCCCGTCCAGAGCTGTTTGCTAACATGCCACCCAGTTACTCTGGGCATCCAGGGACTAAAGCAATGCTTCTCGAAGCATCATTCCAGGACTAGCAGTGAGGGAATCCCCCGTGTGGGGGACAGGGGAATGCTCATTAGAACGTCAAGTCTTAGACCTCAAGTAACAGGGTTGAGGAACCTGCATTTTAACTACTTTCCCGAGGGGTTTTGGAGACACTGACATTTCACAGGTGAAAATGCATAATGTTGTGGAATTTACTGTGTGACCATGGGTGGTCATCTTTCTGGGGCTCGGTTTCCCTGCACATAAAAAAAACGTCTTGACGTTGATTTCTAAAGGACTTTCTGACACTACTTTCCGGGGCTCTGTTTGCTGAGCAGGGATCCATTCCACTCCTACGCCCGCCCTGGGGTAAACGCAACCTTCCTGCCGCTGTCCCACCTGGATATCTGCTGCCTCGTGGGAATGTGGGCCCGGGGCACCGGCACTTCCAGTTTTCCAAGAGGGAGCCAGGGGCTGGATTTTTCTGTAAATCTCCCGATTTAAAGATTGCAAGTAATTTCTAAAAGTCAAAGCTTTGTGTCTAAAATTAAAAAAAAAAAAAACGAGACGCCAGTTTGCGCCCTATCATTTTTATGAAGCATCTGGCCTGAAATTAATGGTATAACCATTTCCAAGCCATGGGTGGGTAGCTTTCCTCACTGATACTCAGCGAAAGACTCCCTTCCTTATTGGATCGGTTTAACCGCTGACCCTGCGTCAGGGACCCAGTGGCTTTGTGCCTCTCTTTCCTCATCTGTAAAACAGAGATGATAAAGGTCCCTACCTCGAAGGGCTGCCGTTCAGATGAAGGGAGTTAATTTTGTGACGTGTTCACAGAATAAGCCCTTGGTAAATATTTGCTCTGTTATTGTTGTTATTAGCAGCCAAAGCAGCTTGGAGTGGGGACATTCTGTGTTGCACACAGGACCTGCCCAGTTTAGCCCACTCGGAGTCCTTGGCTTCTGCCCTCCCTCTGGAGGCTCAGCCAGTGGAGACCCTCCTCACCCCCACAACAAGTATGTGGGGAGGCACACGTAGTCTCATAAAGAGAGACGACATGCTTCCGGAGGTTGGGACGCAGTCTTCCCAGACTCTGCCCCAAAGCTGTGTTTGCAGACGTATTGTTGAAGGCTAACGGAAGGGACGAGGAGAGAGGCCCCTGGGATTCCCAGAGGAAGGGGAAGAAGGGCTGTGAGCAAGTGCGAGGTGTGGCTGGGATGAAGCGCGGGCAGAGGTGGAGGTGGGGGGAGTGACAGCTCAGACTCCGGGCCCGCCCACCACACCCCCACCCCAAGGTGAACACTGGTCAGTTTGTCAGTCCGCTCCCTTGCTTGACATCATTCAATACCTCCTAGAGCTCTCGGTCCAAGTCTGCATTCCTCAACATTCAGGATTTTCCTGGGCTGCCCCCTTCTCCCTCTTGCCACTTGTGGCTCCTGGCTTTGAACTTGACTCTGGAGCATCCTTCATAAGACACCCTCTGTCACACACACCAGTCTGCACCTGCTGTTTCCTTCCTCTGCTCAGAAAGCTCTTCGCCAACCAGTGTCACCTGGCTGGGATTCCTATCGTCCTGACAGTGCCTCCTCCAAGAAGCCTTCCTGACCTTCCCCACTAGGGTCAACACTCTTCCACGATGAGGAGGCAATTTCTGTTCACTTGGCCATTTCCCCTGTCTAAACTGTCAGCATCACAGTGGGCCAGGGTGGGAGGACAGGAGGAGGGGGTTCTCCCTGTCTTTCAGAGGTGTTTTCAGCCTAACGGTGCTCCCCTTTCAAATTCATCTGTGGAAGGCCCCAGCACCTCGAGCTGGGACCGTATTTGGAGACAGCGTCTTTGAAGGGGTGAGTGAGTTAAAATGAGGTCATGTGGGTAGGTCCTCATCCAAGGTGACTGGAGTCCTTACAGAAGAGGAGATTGGGACCCAGTCACAGCGGGGAGCAAGAGGACGCCCAGAAAGGAGCTGAGGAACCCGATGTGGGTAAATCACGTGATCCCCGGATTTAAAAACTGGAAAGGCCACTTGGTGTCCCCTTACCTACTCCGGTGAACGAGGAGACTGAGGCCAAGAGGGGGTAAGGGACCTGTCCAAGGTCTCCTGGTAACGGGGAGCCTGTGGGCTGGAGCAGAGCCTCCGGGCTGAGCTCCGGCCACACCACCCTGCTGCTTGTGGGTTTCTATATCAAGCAAAATTCACTCTGGTTCTGGGTGCCTCTGCTTGGCTCGGGTCAACAGGCAAACACTGCGGTTGGCCCTTCTTGGACCACATGGGCCTTGGGCTTCGAGGAGGAAGCTGTCTGGCCACTGGGGCGGGGGACATGCTGTCCCGGCTTTGCATCTGCTAAGATACTCCCTCCAAGGGCCTCTCCATGTGTCCAGGCAGCCAAGAAGTTCCCCCACGTGGGAGCCCAGGATCTGGGGCTGAGCAGAGAGCAATGCTGGGGGAGCTCCCTCTAGACACTGGGGTCAGGGGAGAAGGGAGACCTCACAGAGCTGACTCGGAGCTACTCTAAGCGATAAGGACACAGAAGGCAGACAAGGCCCCGTCCTTCTTCTGGCCAGCCGCTGCCCCTGAGCCAACACTATGTCATAATGGACTCCTGTGTGGAAAAGCTGGGTCCTGCTGTGCGGGAGGGAGGCCAGCCTTCTAGGTCACCTGTGGGTGGACAGTCACGGTCAGCTGCCTGTCAGCATGCATTGGGCTACAGCCCCAGGAGCCCCTCTATGGCCAGGAGCTCAAGAAACCCACACGTCCCTAGCTCTGCATCATCCTATCCCACCCCCACTTCCCTATCATGCATCCTCGGCTTGAAGCACTTATGGGATGGGGAACTCACTACCAACAAAGCATTCTATCCCACTGTTGCAGAGTCCTAAATCAACGCCATGCAATAGAACTACATGAACCCTTTCATGTTGCTGCAATCGACACTTGAAAAAAATTCAGGGTGATGTTTTACATTCTATTTTTCACACCGAGTCTTGGAAATCTGGTGTTTTATTTTACGCTTAAGCACTTCTCCACCAGACTAGCTCTTCCGGCGCTCCAAGGTCACATGGGGCTGGCGCGTGTAGGACTGGACGTGGACTTCTTTCTTAGGCTGCATTAAAATCTAACACGCTGCTGTTGGTTTTCTTTTTGTTCACTGTGCTTACAGGCTGATCAGCTATTTGGTAACAATGAGGAACTACAAATAAACTGTTATGCTCTTAACTCCGTGCCAGCCAGTGAGCCAGATGCCTTCTGTGAATTCCATTTAAAACCCACACGGCCCAATAGCGCCGTTTTTCAAAGGAAGCTGTGGAACATCAAAAAGGTCACAGAGTTAGCAAATGAGAAAGCCAGGACACGGCCCCAGGTCTGTGATCCATTCACTTTGTTGCTAACACCGGGCTGCCCGATCCAGTAGCAACCACCATCTATCACAGTGGAGCATCTGAAATGTGGCTGATCCGAGCTGAGGCGTGCCACAAACGTAACATGCATGCCAGATTTCCAAGACGTGGTACCAAAAACCAATACATAATCTTTATGTTGATAACATGCTGAAATGACACCATTCGGGTTAAGTAAAATATGTCATTAAAATTGATTACACCTGTTTCTCTTTGTTTTTTTTTTTTAAGTGGCTATTAGAAAATTTAAAGTTTCCTATACATCTGGCATTATATTTTATTGGACAACGCCCCTCTAACCTGCTTCCTTCCGGGCTAAATATTTTCCTTTCCTTTGACACGTGCATGACATCATTTCCAATCCCTTCCCTGAGGGGTTCCTTTGAATCAGTGCTTCTTGCCATGAACAATGGTCCGGCTGACCATTCTTCCATGATTTGCCTGTCCATGTCCTTTGCGCAATTTGGATTTGAGACTTCTTTGTCATCAGAGGCATTTACGTCTACCTGTCCATTGCAATACTGCAGATATTTTCTCTCAATCGTGATCAGCCTTTTGATTTTTTCTGTGGTCCCTTTGGCTGCATAGGTTTCTGTTTTTATTCACCCTACCTGTGAATAGTTCCCTTGGGGGTCTTCTGGATTCTCATGGAAATCCAGGGGAATCTAAGATTTTTCCCACTCCCAAATTTATCAAAAAGTAGCCTGCATTTTCTTCTACTACATTCACTTCTCAATCTTTTTTTCTTTCATGCAACTGGAACTATTTCTGTTTGTGATATGAGGAAGGGATCTGACTTAATTTTCCCCTAAATGTGTAGCCAATTGTCTCATTTAGTGAATAATTCATTCTTTCTTTTCTTTATGAAATGCCATTTAAAAAAAAATCATCGTTGGGCTCTGTTTTCCCTCTGTTGGCAGGCAAGTTGGCTACCAGCGTCTCCAAAGTTGCATCTGATCAGCTCAACAAGCTCAGTGAACAGAGGTCTTCTCTAGGTGGTTCCAGCAAAAGTCCCAGGACTGACTCTCAGTGGACACTTCACCCAATGCGGTGACTGGGGTTGGATTCTGCTAATAGGCCAAGTCTGACCTCCCCCACTGCCGTCTCCTGGAGCAGAGGGGTGAGCACTTGAGAAAGTAGGGGAAGGAGGCTGTCCCTCAAACGGAAACTGGGATGCTGGAGACAGAAGGAAGAATGGATGCTGGCCATCAAAAACATGCCTAGAGGGGCGCCTGGGTGGCTCAGTGGGTTAAAGCCTCTGCCTTCGGCTCAGGTCATGATCTCAGGGTTCTGGGATCAAGCCCCGCATGGGGCTCCCTGCTCAGTGGGGAGCCTGCTTCCTCCTCTCTCTCTCTCTGCCTGCCTCTCTTCCTACTTGTGATCTCTCTCTCTCAAATCAATAAATAAAATCTTTAAAAAAAAAAAAAACATGCCTAGCACAGTGTGGACTCTCTTACCCTGTTGCTGGGTGCCCCAGAGGCCCAGAACTGTAACCATTTTGATGGGTGGTCCTCGGGTCCCCTCTGTTCTAGCCAGGCTTCCCCCTCCAAGATGAGGTAGGGTTGTGTCTGCCCCAGGAATTCAGATCTGACTCCAGATGCCCCTGCAGGGGGCTCCCCACCAGCCTGGAAGATCATCCCAGTGGAATTGGGGGGGGTTGTCTTGCCCACTCCTGCCTCAGGACCCTTGGCCAGGTCCCTTCTTCCCACCCAAGGGGGTGAAGCTTGGGGAGGGCAGGAAGAAGGAAGGGGGACAGCAGGGCATGGCTGCCACTTACAAACAGAAAGTGGCTCCTTCCTGCCCGCTCCTGAGAATGGTGCTGTCTGGGCTGGCTCAGGAAGTCAAGGTCCTACAGGCAGGTCCCCAGAATGCCTCTTCTGGCTTCCCTCCAAGGGCAACCCCTGGGCCACCAGGGAACAGCCCAGGCTGAGAATCCAGAGATCAGGCTCTTCTGCAGAGAGGTTTTGCAACACAGACCAGAATGTTGACCTTGGGGAGCAGAAGCCCGTGTTTCTGCATAGGCTGCCCCAGCCCCCAGCGCATCAGGCCACAGAGGCGGGCACTGCAAGCCCCGCCCTCTAATCCTACAGGGGAATAGGGCATGATTCTAGAAGTCCTCAACACAGGAGGCCAGAACCCAAGTGCTCTTGGTGGCTCCCCATCTCCACTGACTTTCCAAAGCAACCCCCCTTCATAAAAATAATACACTGACCAGAACAATAGGAACCGAAAACGCCACTTAAATGAGAATAAAAGTCTCTTTAGAAAACTTTGCCCCATTGGATGACATGGAACATTATCGACTCAACAAAAGCAGGCTGCTTGCTACGCAGAGGGAGGACAGACACCCAGAGGGAGGACACCCGGGATCAAAGCTCAGCATTGCCCCTTGTTGGCAGCGGGCCCAGCGGCTTGTTAAACAGTTTGCACCTTTGTTGACTCCTCTGCAAAATGAGACTGAGGACAGCCCCACCTCATAAGGTCGTGTGAGGCTCTGTAAATCAAATGACTGCCATAAATGACGGGGAAGAGCAGCAACGTGCTGGGTGACCGGAGCCCCTGGGAAGGGACATGAGAGGCAGCCAGGTTGTAAGGGAGGGAGGGAGAGCGTGGGAAGACTCCGTGAAGCCATGGAAAGTGGACTGAGATTAGCTGTCGGCGTATGTTGCAAAATCTCTAGGGCAGTCACTAAAAAAATATTATTTTAAAAGACCGATGTATGCATTTGAGAGAGAGAGAGAGAGCAAGCAGAGGAAGGGAGGGAGAGGGAGAGAGAGAGAATCTCAAGCAGACTTCTTGCCGAGCACAGAGCCACAGGTGGGGGGCTTGATCCCATGACCCTGAGGTCATGACCTGAGCTGAAATCAAGAGTCGGACAGTTAATGGACTGAGCCACTCAGGCGCCCCTAAAAATCCTTTGAAATAAGTATAATTGATAGGTCAGGGGAGGAGGAAAAAATGGAATCACATAAAACAATTAAAAACAGAGAAGGCAGAAAAGGAGGGGAAGGTTTTTTGTTTTTAAAGGAAGAACAAGTGCTCTGACTACTTTTGCAGACATGGAGAGATTAATCCAACTGTACCATTATATTAAATGTGAACGGTCTAAATACACCAGTGAGGAAACAGAGACCGTCGGAGTGTCGGAGCCGATGAAAAACAAGACCCAGCCGTATGTTGTCTACAAGAAACCCCCTTGAAACACCAGAGAATGGGGGTGGGAGGTGAGGAGCTGGGGAGCCAATTTGTCCAGGACTGACCCAGCCACATCCTCGACCTCACTGAGACTCCGTTTTCTCTGCTGTGAAATGGGGATGGGAGTGGTTGCATCATTCAGAGGTATTGTGAGGATGGAATGAGTATAGGACTATAATGTCTTCAGCACCATCATTATTATTACCCAAGTACAGTCTTGGGACTTGTCCAGATCTCACTTCCAACCAGCCTTTCACTGAAAAGCATCCCCTAAACAGAAACTCTAAAGCCACCCCTGTTTCCCTGAGTTTTAAGACCAGGATCAGCCACATAATTTTCGGGTCCAGTGCAAACTGAAAATGCAGCACCCCTGGTTCAAAATTAAGAATTCCGAGAATGTGCACAGACATAGCATGAAATCAAGCACAGGGCCCTTGTGAAACTCAGAGCCTAGTGAGGTTGCACAAACCAAAAGGGCAAAGTCAGAGTCTAGGATGCCAAGCGGCCTGCCCTTCCCCCACTGCTGGCCCAGCCTGCTCCTCCCCATCACAGCAGGAATACGGTGACCTCGTGGCTGTGAACACAGTTCACCTCTCCAGACCCATGCAACCCCAGCCCAGACAAAAGCCCAGGACCCCTTCTGAAAGCAATGCTTTACTGCCAGCTTTCTTTTCAAATCCCAGAATGACCCAGGATTTCCAAGGGGGCCTCCCTTCTGGATCCACCAGAGCTGGGGGTCAGGTTTGGTAAGGGGAAGGATGGGGCTGAGACTGTTTCTGGGAGCCTTGCTCAGGGGTGGGCTGGGAGCCCCTGGTCCACAGACTGCCCACCCGCCCCACCCACTCCAGTGGCTTGGGGTTGGCAGAGACTTCCGAATTTTTTTTTACCTCTGGGGGCCCTGTTTACCAGGTCTGGCAAAGTCCAGGGGCTCGGCTCACTCTGACCCCAAAAGTCACCACCCAGGGGCCCTTGCCCTTTGGGGCACTCTTAGAGTGGCAGGGGGATGCAGACCTGGAAGGGGGGGTGTCTACTGGCCCAGGCACTAGCGTAAGCAGCAGCCCCGGGTGCCCAGCCTAAGGCGATTCCCAGCGAGTGTGGGCAGGAGGCAAACAAGCCTTCAGTGTCAGCACGGCCCACCCGGCTCAGAAACATGGCCCTTCAGTGCGGGTGGCGGGGTGGGGTCTGAGAGTAACCCCTCCAGGCTCAGGGACTGCAGGGCCACCAGCCCTCAAAGCCTGCCCCCCCACACCCTCCCCTGTTTTGCATACCCATCCCTCCCCTGCTGCCCCAGTGGGGAGGGACTCCCTGCAGGCCTGGGCACTAGCCAGCTGGGGTTTGATCTAGAAGATACCATCCATCCCCGCCTGGGCAGGGCACTGGGAAAGCCTCTTGCTCCTCCGCCTCTTTCCATTCTCTGCCCCCTCAGAAATGAACCTCACAGGCATCCTGCCAAGCTCAAAATCCTGAAATGCAAGCAGCTGTCTCGTGGGTGCCCGCTGCAGGGTGGGGAGCCAGGTTTCTGGCTCCCTCTGCTGCACCCCTCCCTCCTTCTTACCCCTACATTTGTGCATCAGATGGAGGGGACTCCATTCCGGGGCAGTGGTGACAGTTCCAGAACCCCACATCGAAGGCTCCGTGGGATGCGTGAGCGCTTGCGGGGAGACCGGAGGGCGGAGGGGGCGGTCTGACATCCCGGACGGGGGGGTGGGGAGAGCTGCCCCGATTCAGAGCTTGACACTTGGCAGAGGTGAGGGTGAGGGAAGGGAGAGGAAGCAAGTGCAGGGCAGGAAATGAAGGTTCTGTCTCTGCCCAAGCAGCTACTGGGTTGCAAGAGCGAACTTGTACCATCTCGGAACAGGGCCTGGCATTACAGGGGTGCCAAAAATGCGTACCTTAATGATGGTTACTGTTATAATTGTTGCTCCCCTGGCCTGTTTCCTCACTTCCCCACAGGTGTCAACATTTCCTCTGCCTCCACCTGCGTTGGGGTGGGGGTTGGGGAACGATGCCTTTCCGGGGAAGTCAGGGGATCAGAACACCTCTGGTCTCTACTGGGGGCTCACAGCACAGGCAGCCTCCCCCTGGAAAACCTGCCTCTATCTCAGACCCCAGCTTGGGTTTATTCATGTCCTGTTCCCTCTCCCTCTCTCTCACACAGCTCAAATTCCCAGGGGGCCCATCCATCCATTTGGGATTTCCCTAGTGAGTTGGTCTTGTGTAGGCTCCGTAACAAGTACACTTGGAATTGAATTTAAGTTCATCGCTGGAACTAATTCTATTCATTCTGTAGCCATCCACTCATGTAACAAATATTTCTGGAGGCCCATCACCGGCCAGACGCTGTGCTGGAGGTAGGCTTGCAAGAATAAAGAAAAAGATGGTGCCCGCCTCCTGGCCCTGGGAGCTGAGCAGGGGTGCAGATAACTACCACCCACGGTGTTGGACAGAATCACCTGAGGGGCGTCAGAGAATGCACCCTGCCAGGTTCTGATCCCGGGGCTGGGGAAGGGCCCGGGCAGTGGCATTTTTTAAAAGTACTTCCCATGATGCTCATTATTGTTCCCCCAAGGAACAAGAACTCTAAACAGAGCTGAACACTTGGAAGGGAAGGACACGGAGAGCTCCCGGCACAGGGCAGGTAAGGCTGTCCTGGCAAGCCGACTGAGAGGTAGGTGCTGAAAGAGGGAACAGCATGTGCAAAGGCCCTGTGGGGAAAGTGGGAGGCCAGTGTGGCTGGAGCGCGGAGGATGGAGGAGGCGGAGAGGTGGAGCAGGTACCCTGGGGGCGATGGGGAGCTCTGGAAAGGTTTTGTGCAAGAGGAGCTGACATGCCTGGTGTTTGAAGGATTCTTCTTTCAGCTGATATGCGTGCTGAGCCCGACAGCCAGACTGGTGAAATGAGGCTTCCCTCACAATTCCCTCCTCCGGCGGGGCCTTGCAGAGGGAGGAGGGGGAGCGCAGGCAGCCTGCAGGCCAGCCTTGGCAGACAGGAAGCTTTGGACTTGGTTTTGGCCCCCACCTTCGGAGCCCACCTCTGAAGCTCTGCAGAGACGAATCTGTTTTCCAGTCCCACTGCCAAGATCCACCCCTGGCTCCCCTGCCCCTCAGAAGCCAGGGCCAGCCCCTCCATTCCACCCACCTCCTCTGCCCCCTGGGATCACCTGCCAAGATGCTAACAGGGCGCAAGGGGAAGGAACGCAGAAGAGCAGACACTCAGCCCTGCGGGCCCCGCTCTTCCCCATCTGTGTACCTACTTGACGGAGCCCCTTCTCCCACACCCTCCCGCCTGCACTGTGGCTGGCAGCCAGGAGCTGGGGAGTCCGCAGCCCCTCCTGGGTCCTGCAGAAGCGGGTGGGTAGGAGGAGGCAGTTGGGGAAGGTGGGCAGTGGGGAGTAGGCTGCCAAGGGCGGTTGGCACGGAGAAGGCCGGAAGCTCCCGTCCATTCAGGGACTGGGGAGGCGTGGCCCGGTTCATGGGGCGGGGCCACATTCTGGGCCTCATTTACATACAGCCATGAGGGGGCGGGGCCAAACCTCTGCCTTAATTCTTTTGTTTGTTTGTTTGTTTTTTTAAGATCTTATTTCATTTATTTGACAGAGAGAGAGAGAGTGAGAGCACAAGCTGGGGGACAGAAGGAAAGGGAGAAGCAAGCTCTCTGCTGAGCAGGGAGCCTGAGGTGGGGCTCAATCCCAGGACCCTGGGATCATGACCTGAACTGAAGGCAGCCACTTAGGCACCCCTCTGCCTTAATTCTTAAGGGGAGCCCTCCTCACCTCCACCCCCAAAACGGAGGGAGAGGGGCGCCTCCACCGCCCGCCCAATATCTTTACTCCTCTGATTAAATGTAAGGCTCCTAGGCCAGTTAGAGGGGGAGGGAGGGGAGGAATGACCCCCATTCTGGGAGACTTTTCTGGGTAAAGCCAAGTGGGCTGGGGTCTATGAGAAACCAGGACAGGGAGGTGAGGTGGGGATGCACCAGCGTTTCTGCACCCTTTCATTCCCAGGGGGATTACCCCCTCCAATCCCTTCCTGGGGGCCTCAAACCCTCTCCCCTTCCTGTCCCAGGGGCAGCACCGAGGGCCTCTCATCAAACTTACTCCACCATTTGCTACATCAGAGAGTCCTGTGCTAGCAAGGCCTCTGAAGTGAGGGTCCAGTCCCTGCCCATTCTCCCCCCCCCCACCAACCCCCGGAACTCTCTAAGTGGTGACAGGAGGTCCCTGATTGGTACTGGACCAGCTAGCCAGCCCCTACTGTATGCCAGTCTCTGGGGCCTGCAATTCACAGACCTTATCTCCAATAACCATGGCTGAGCCCCTGTGAGTAGAAACAATGACAACACTGTCTCCATTTTACAGATGAGATAATCAAGTCCCAGGCTCCTGAAGAGAGTTGCCCACAGGCACCCAGAGCATGAGCTGAAGAGCCCAGATTTAAACCCAGGCAAGGGGGCTTCGGATTCCCTTGAAGTGAGTGCTTTTAACCCTCATGCTGACTCACAAAGAAGGCGAAAGACTCCCCGTCCCCTGGAGGGAAAGGGGAAGATGGGTGACAGGAGACAGAACCCGGGGGTACCTGGGCAGGTGACTGGAAGCAGAACAGGGAGCAGGTGAGGCAAGCCAGGAGCAAAGCGTCAGGAGGCCCTAGGTTGCTGTGCACGTGGACCCTGTCCTGGCAGGCCCCTGAGCCCCCGAGCCCCAGGGCCCCCTGACATCTATGCGTGCTCATCAATTCATTCCATGAAATGTCGAGACACTGTCCAAGTTTTCCATCAACATGTTTTCTTATATCTAGTGGAAGTGTTCCAGAGTCCACACAGACATTTGCTTAGGAAAATGAGGTTGGCGGAAAGGACTGGCCATAACTGATTCTCCTTCTCTCACTTTTGTAAAGCTGAGGTGAAATTCACATAACCTGAAATTCCCGGAAGTGCACAATTCTGTGGCATTTAGGACATTGGCCGTGTTGTGCAACCACCACCCCTGCTGGTTCCAAAACCTTTTCACTGGCCCCAAAGGAGGCCTGTGCCCTTGGAGCATTCACCCCCCTCCCCCCAGGTCGGGAAGAGCAAGGCGGACCTAAGAGACAGCACCTGCTGACATACAGTCCGGCACTGCTAGGGCGCTAGGCTTCGGTGCCGGCTTCTCAGTTCCCTAACAGGATGACCCCTTATCAGGACAGGAGGCCGCACACCCCTTGGGAAGGCCAGTTCTCTGACTCATACCCTGGGCTGATGGGTCTCCCTCATCTTCTGAGACTGCCAACAGCACCCCCCCCCACCCTCCCGCCAGGGTGCAGACACTCCCTCTCCCCTCCCCCACTGCCAGGCTCAAACCCACAAGGCTCCTGGTGGTTATGTGGGGGGCAGACCCCGCAGCCCCCTGGATGCCCCCAACGCAGGCTAGCCTGGGCTCTGCTCCTCATGGGAGCTCACAGCCCTGAGCTGTGCCGTGCCTGCCCCCAGAGGAGCGCCAGGAATCCCAAGCAGCATAGTTGGGTAGGGAGGAGGGAAGGACCAGCTGTCTCTGGGACACCGAATTCCTTCCTCCCAGGGAGCCCGTCTGCAGTCACAAGGGACCCGAGGAGGTCCAGCAAGAGCCTCCAAGTCCAGCCCCCAGCCCAATATAGAGATGAAGAATGTTCTGTGTGTTTTTACGGGAGGAATAGAAGGACTTCGCATAGTTCCTTAGGAATTTTAATTGCGTGCTTTGAACCTGCTTCCCATTCCTGCCCCTCCGCCCTCAGCCTTCGTGAGGGGACACTTGTCAGGAGGGCCCCGGGAATGACAGGAGCAAACAGCCAGGACTTTGTATGATGGTGACGCATTGACATTTCTGGGCAAGGCCGACAATGCAGCCGCCTCCCTCCCGGGGCCTCGCTGCCTGACGCTGGCTAGGGTGTGTGTGTGTGTCTGTGTGTGCGCGTGCATGTGTGTAGGGGTGGGGGGCACCACTGGGGAGCCACCTGGGGCCACAGCTCATCCTGTGTCCCTGTGGGCGAGCGACCTAGCTACTCTGTGCCTCAGTTTCCTCTTCTGTAAAATGGGGACAGACACTGCAGCTACTCCAAAGGATGAGTGTGGGATTACTTGGGATACAGGATCAAGTACCTGGCACCTCCTAAGCACACAGAAGGTGATTTCCAAGTCTTATTATTTTTGTTATATGTCAGCAGAGGAGGAAAAGCACTGTTCCCACAGGGCAGCTGCTGGGCGACTAAGGCTGGGGGCACTTTCTGTTCCTGTGGGGCTGGCCTTTGCCAGTGGCCTTGCCAGACCCATCCCGGACTCTCGGGCCCCCTTGGCATAGCTTTCCTTCATTTGGGAGGCTGTGGTCAGCGGTTCACACCCACAGCAGGGCTTAATTGCTGTCCCGGCCATTTACTCTCTGTGTGACTATGGGCAAGTTTCTTAGCCTCTCTGTGCCTCTATTTCCACATCCATAAAATGACATGTCAATAGAACCCGTGTTCTAGGGCTGAGCGATGATTACATGGGATAGCACTTTAACAAACTCTCTGGCACAGAGCAGTACTCCATAATGTGAGCTGCTTTTGAAAAATAGTACTGAATATCCTTCATGTGCAGGGTTAAGCTTAGTCTTAATGGTCACCTGTAAAAGGGTGATTGGGCAACAACAATGGAAGAGTCTTATTGGACGCATTTTACAGATGAGAAAACAGAGGCAGAAAATGAACGGTCAAGCAACTCTCCCAAGAGCAGCACATCTAATGGAAAGTGGAGCCCACGTTAGAATCCAGATCCACCTTGAAAACTCAGCTTTTACCCACGACATTATACCATCAGCCCTTTGAGTAAGAGCCCACCCACCCCCCCGCCCATGATAGAGAGTCCTTGTTTTCAGGATTTGTCGAGAAAAATCTGTTAACAGACGGCGGGGTTCAATTCAGTAACACAGTGGTTGAATACAGCAGCGTCCGCCAACACTTAAATTGTTGTTTAAGCACTGTTGGAGATTATGCATTTTTTCTGCCTGTGTCTGGATGCTCACGTGGGCTCAAGGAGCTGCTCCTGCCAGGGCTCCTGGCCTCCCCAGAGGTCCTCACGGAGGGCACGCTGCACACGGAGGACGGGCGAGGATGGGATCACCTGTGCTTAGTGAGGGGGGCAGGCCGCGCTGGCTTACGGAGCACTGGGTTTTACTAAAATCGCAAGGAGAGGGACAGAGGCTTACTCAACAGTAAAGAGGAACCAGCTACGGATGCTCACAACATGGACGAATCACAAAACAATTAGGCAGAGTGCAAGAAAGCAAAAGAGAGAGAGAGAGAGAGTACACAGTGTGTGATTCCATTTGCACAAAATCCTAGAACCCACAGCTAGTTGCCGGTGATGGAAACAAATCAGTAATCAGCAGTTGAGGAGGGTAGGGTATGACCAAGGTGGAGGGGCACAGGAAACGTGTCAGGGTGATGGGTTCATTCGCTGTCTTGGCTGTGGCTAGGGTTTCTTGGGTGAATATGTGGTTAAAACTGATCACATTGGGGCACCTGGCTGACTCAGGTCATGGTCTCAGGGTCCTGGGATGGAGCCCCTGCCTGCCCCCATGTGGCTCTGCACTCAGCAGTGGCAGCGAGGCTGCTTCTCCCTCTCCCTCTGCCCTCCCCCTCTGCTCCCTCTCTCAAATAAATAAATAAAATCTAAAAAACAAAAAACAAAACAAAACAAACTGATCGTGTTGTCGTCCTTAAATACAAGCAATCTGTAACTGACCACAGCCTTCACTGGGGCTGGGGGAGACTGCACCGGGGAAGCCCCCGGGAATGCAGGGGTGAAGGGCGGAGGTGTAGGATGGGTGAACACACCAGGGGAGGGGCCTGGGTTGGAGCAGGGGTTGGGGCTGTGAGCAAAAGCTGGTGGTCCCCGTGGGGGAGTGGAGGAGGCAGAGCTGGGCTGCAGGGAACTGGAATAAAAGAAGGCCCTGCAAATTCTCTTTTTCAAGCAATGAGTATACCCTCGAAGCCCATTTTTTAAAATCTCACTTGACTCCTCAGTGAAAAACTACTGCTTCCCCCTGGGATGCTGATGGATGACCGTGGTGCGGGGTCCCATGAAGGCAGGACTGGGCCTGGCATAGTCCCTGCTGGGGCTGCGGGGCCTGGCATGGGTGCAGGTCTGTGCCCGGTGCTCGGGGAGTATGTTACATGAAGGTATGAATGGATGAATGAATGAATGAACAGATTAACAGAGACAACCTCTTATCGAGTAAGGCAGTTGCCAAGGGCAGCCCACCTGTGCGCCCTAACTCACAGCCACCATCATTCCCAGACCAGACAGCACAACTCCTGCAGACTTCAAGGTCACCCTCAGCACAGACAGATCAGTGTGACCTTGAGCTCTCCTAATGGGTCAAGAGAGTGGACTGAGACCCCTTGTGGGGTTTCCGGCAGCAGGCCTAGAAGATCTGGAGAGAACAGAGAGGACGGATCCACCTCTAACTTGCTGTGCGACAGTAAGCAAGTCAGTCACTGTGCCTCTCTGGATGGGGCTTTCTCTTCTCAAAAATGAGGGGTTGAAAGTATCCTTCCTGGGGCCCTCACCAGCTCCACCCATTCACGCAAGCAACTTGCTGTGATTCCAAAGCGTAAAACTGAAAAGGGGCCTTCGGGATCATCTTTGTTAACCAGAAAATGAAAAATCCTCAGGACCTTTGCATCCCTAGGGCATTACTATTGAGGTTTTATTATACTTTTCCTGGACTTGGTTTTGCAGAATGACTGCACCAGGACTGGGAAAGAGAATACACCCAATAGCGTTCAAGGTCGTGAGTGTCCTGGCCTCCTACAGCTCCAGTCTTTACATCTTAGACCCTGTGCTCCTCCTTTTAATGCACCCCAACTGGGAAGTGGACTCCAAGGAGAGTCGCTTTGGGTGTCTGGTACAATAATAACTGATGAACAATGCACATGGGGCGGGGGAAGCAGGGTGTCAGGAAGTCGACAGGATAGGAGTCAGGCACCTTGGTCCCTACCCCAAATCGCCTTCCTCTGTAGTCGTGGGACCCATGCTTGAGGTCCCTTGTCTTTCTCTAGCCGGCGAGCCTCAGTTTTGTCAGCTGAATCAAAGGCTTTTTCGGGGAGACTCCACAATGTAGAGGGATGAAATCAGCTGCCTAAGTGGTCAGCAGGTGAGATACGGGGGTGAAGCAGGACTGGTGTGTAGCAATAGGGTGTAGTGGGGACTGCGGCAAAATCAACACTGTGAGCTCAGTGTATCAGCTACACGGGATGGGGGGGAATGTGGGGTAGTCAGATAAGCCTATCTTTAAGAGAAGACCAAAAAAATATATTGTAATGCAGAATTTGTTATTTAAATGCTGGTAATGAATTCAATACATTTTTGAAGGCTTCCAACAAATTGAGACTTAGGTCTCAGGCCCATCAGCCTTGTCAGTTCCTAAGTCTTCAATCCCATGTCTTTTCTTGTGGCTTCTCACTTTGTCTCCAATGTCTGCTGGATTTCCAGCACTTGCCTGGTCTTCTGAAAAATGCTAAAATGCTGGGTCAGGCCATGGAGGCAGGAAAAGGCTAGAAGTATGAGCACATGCTTGCATACGCCCCCCCCCCGCCCCGTTTAGGCAGTAGTGCATCTCCGGGAGCCAGCTAGGCAGTGTCCCTTCTGAGTGGACAGGGCCAAACGAGTCAACTGGGAGATCCTCCAAGTTCTCCCAATTTGTTCTTAGGCCTGGCAGGGAGCCAGCACTCGTCTCTGGGATTTCATGCCTAGGGTACATGGAGAGACACCCTGTACAACTGGTCAGCATACCAGCTTCTGAGGGCCACTTGGGGATCCCACGTCACTGGGCTCTTGGGTTGTAAACAGCAGGTGGACTGGAAAGCTTACCTTCCCCACATCCAAACGCAACTACTGTCCTCTTTTTCTCCTTAAATTCAGAAACAACCCACCGGTCCGAGATGGATACATATGCATTCATATATGCTTGTTTGGCCATTTATCATCCGCTCAGTAGAGTAGTTATGGGACACCCTCTCTGTTCAGGGACTGAGGGTGCAGAGGTTACCAAAATCTCAGGGCATCCCCATCCCCTCCACTTCACTTCCTGCCCCCATCGCTGCTGCCAGTTCACCTGAAGCCTCCTGGGCACCAAACCTGGTAGTCCTTCTTTACCTCTTACTAGGAGATTTTCTTACCAATGAGCACACCCAGCATCACTCGTCATCAGAGAAACGCAGATCAAAACTGCAGAGAGATACCACCTCGCACCCATGAGGACGGCTACTGTCAAAAGCCCAGAAGACGCCAAGTATTAACCAGGATGTGGGGAAATGGGAGCCCCTGGGGGGAATAATAGTGCGGCGGTTGCTCACAAGATTAACAAGAGAATTACCCTAGGACCGAGCAATTCCTCTTCTGGGTATATACCCCAAAGCGTTGAAAGGAGGGTCTCAAAGAGATGGGCGTACGCCCATGTTCATTGTGGCATCATCCCAGCAGCTAGAACATGGGAGCGAGCCAAGTGTCCCACAACAGAGGAATGCGGGAGCAGACTGTAGTAGATCCACACAGTGGATTACCATTCAGCCTTGAGAAGGAAGGAAATTCTGACAGATGCTACAACACAGTTGACCCTGGAGGACATGATGCTAAGAGAAATAAGACAAATACTGTAGGATTTCATAGATATGACGTAGAGAGGTCAAACTGATGGAGACAGAAAGGAGACGGGTGGCAGTCAGGGGTGGGGGGAGCCAAGTGAGTGTGTAATGGGTATAGAGATTCAGTTTTATAAAATGGAAAGAGTTACAGAGACGCGTGGTGGTAAAAGTTACACAGCATTACTAATGTATCCAATACCCCCCAAATGTACATTTCAAAGTGTCTGTGATGGTCAATTTTATGTTACGTGGATTTTAGCATAATGAGAGAGTTAAAAAAAATTCTTAAAAATCCAGACCCTGGTTTCCTTCTTTAAAATTCTTTTCTTTTTTCTTTTTAAAGATTTTATTTATTTATTCCAGAGAGACAGAGAGAGAGAGGCAGAAGGAGAAGCAGCCTTCCCACTGAGCAAGAAGCCCGACTCGAGGCTCAATCCCAGGACCACAGGATCACAACCTGAGCAGAAGGCAGACAGATGCTAACTGACTGAGCCTCCCGGGCGTGCCCCCCTCCAATTTTTTTGAGTATACCTGATGCACATTACCAGACCTTGGCTTCTAAATATTATTCTCAAAAAAAAAATCCAAAAAACAACCCAACAACTAAAACAAACAAACAAACAAAAACCAAACCAGGGCTCCTTGGAGAAATGGCTGATTCTAGAGATGGAGCAAGGAAAAAGCATCCTGTAGGGTGGAAAGTAAGGAAGTGCTCAGAAGATGGAAGCGGGGGGAATGTGTCAAAGGGTCACAGGAACCAACCTGAAAGAGAGCTCCCAATGGCCCAACAATTGGAGGGACAGAGTAAATAACGTAGCATTAGATTATAACTCAAAGCCTAAAATAAACATCCATGAGTGCAGGAGTACAAATAAATGATAGAATAAATAAGGGTCGAGGGACATACTTAGGGAAGAATTACAAATAACATATGTAAATACTCTGCCGCCACTATGGGGCCTTACTCCCCCTGGCCTTGAGCGTGGGCTAGATTTAGTGACTTACTTCTAGAGCATGGAAAGGAGAAAGCAGGGCATAGGGCAGACACCCCCTTCCCCAAGGGATCGATCACCAACACCAGGGTCATCAGCCACCACAGGATGTCACCAACGCCCTGATAGGAGGGGATGAGAAGGGCACTTCCCCTCCGGGTCTTCCCCCCAAACCCGTAACCCCAGACTAATCCTGAGAAAGACATCAGTCAAACCCCGCCTTGGAGACACTTGACGAACCCCTTCAAATCCCTACAAATACAGATACTCTTCAAAACCGCCAAGGTCACGAAAAACAGGGACCGCCGGAGAAACTGTCACAGAGCGGGAATTAAGCACTCAACGCAATGTGTTACCCTGGATGGGATCTTAGGATGGGAGAAGGCTGAGCACGGAAATGAACTCCAGAGTCTGCTAACACGAACGCGCTGATGTTCGTTTCTCAGTTTTGACAAATGCATGGTAAGGACCCACAGGGAAGATGCTGACATCAGGGCAAGGCCCTGCGCTCTCTCTTCGACTTTACTATAAATCCCAAACTATTGCAAAATAAAGTCTATTTATAAAAGCACTTCCTCCCAATTAATAAAGGAACACATGTTCACTGCAGATAATTCGCCCTATAAACAAGTCACCAGCGCTTGCTTACCATCGACCGTGAGCTTGCCAACGTGTTTCAATACAATCTTTCTTCCTGCGCGCTTTTGACGCAGCCGAGGACCGATGAACATCACAGTTTTGTCCTCTGGGCTTTCGGCCTTACGGGCACATTCCCTCAACATTCAAGCATTTGGCACTGGTCTCGTGGCGGCTCCGTGTTCCACGACTCGGCTGTACCGTGCTTTGCTTAGCTGCTCTCTCCCTGCTGCTGGACACGGCGTCCAGCGGTCTCTTTCGATAAATAAACTCTAACACAGGCAGCTGGGCCTGCATTTGGGCTCGCTTCCTAAAGAGAGTCTGGAGGAAGCCATTCCTAAGTGGAAGGGTGTGGATACTTCTAAGGCTCTTGACGCATGTGGCCAATTTGCTTTCCCAAACAGTGAGCTCGTGGGTGTCCCGGCCAGCGGGATATTCAGAACACCTGCTTCTGAAGGGTGTGCTTTATTCTTGGGAACATCCCCATGTGGGCGTCTCCGTCCGCGATCCCCTGGCCGCTGCTTCCCCTGGACTCTGCCCGCCCCACTCTGTGCTCTCTGGGCGCCTCGGTCCCCTGCCCCGCACTCCGGCAGCACCCCCGCCCGTCACTCTCAGGATCTCCCAGTGCCAGCCCATCTTTTCCTGAGACTTGGGGTAACTCCCCGGCCCCCAAGCCCAGCTTCGGCTAGCCTCGCTCTTGAGCTCCAGCTCCGTATCTCCACTTGCCTTTCAGATATTTACCCCAGGATGTCCCTCTGGCCACGATTTCGACTCCTGGTATAAAAGGATAGTTATGATCTCTCCCTGCCGCTACCGCCCCCTCACGCCGGGGAGGGCCTTTCTCCGCCCCATCCTGACCTCCACTCGCCTCCTACAAGCTGCACTCTAAGGACTGTGGCTTCGGCACCAGTGCCTCCTGCACCTGGTCTGTCCTTCTGCCTTAAATTCTAATAGATGCATTCTCCACCCCACTCCCTCCAACTTCTCTCTCCTCCTGGCTGCTCTGCATGGAGGAATTATGTCTAAAACACCAATGCGGTCATTTCGCATCCCCGCGTTAAAGATCCTGTGGAATCCCCCCACCCCGCTGCCGGCAGATGTGCCTAGATTCTTGCATTCAAGGCCTGAAACAGGATTGAAACTCATTTGTAGAAAAACTGAGTACGGTAAGCAAGCTTACCTCAAGGGCAGTCTCCGCTGGGACGCTGGATGGCAGGTAGTCTTTACCACCTCTGTAGGGCTCGCTGATCTCCCTTCTGAACCAAAGGAGAGAAGCCTTCAGCCACATCCCCGTGGGCACACAGTTCTTCCTAACCAGACATCATCAGCAATATTCTGCTTTGTTCAGCCCTGGGCATAGGACACAGGCCTGCAGTCATGTTACAAATTTGCCTTTGAAATAAATCTAATTTTTTTTTAAGTGCAACAGTCTAAAAGGTGCATAACAGTAAAGATGGTGGTTGATTATGGCAGATGATCGAGGTGTCACTACTGTTCCCAGTGGGGTCCCGGGACTGTGAGCAG
Organism: Ailurus styani; assembly: GCA_002007465.1. Lineage (NCBI taxonomy): Eukaryota > Metazoa > Chordata > Mammalia > Carnivora > Ailuridae > Ailurus > Ailurus styani. The sequence goes on along the minus strand of LNAC01000023.1, from coordinate 4,387,694 downwards.
CATCTGGGAGCTAGTTAGACCTTCAGACCCTCAGGCTCCGGCTCAGCCCTCCCGAGTCGGAATCCGCATTTTAACAAGGGCTGCGGGTGTGCCCTGCACATACGCAGTGTACTCTGGGAAGTACCAATGTCAATAACACAGCCGGGGAAACACAGGCCTCAGGACAAAAAGTTGAAACTAGTTCAGAATGATTCACATGCCTCTCCAAGGGCTTCTGCATCCGGGACCTGAACTCCCTCCCTTTATTCAGGCCGCTCCCCTCACCCAAAATCCCACCCTCCTCTGCCTCCACCTCCTTACCCTGCATGACTCAGATCCAAGAGGACTTTTCTTTCTCTGGTTTAATTGAGGTGAATCTCAGGTCACATAAAATTGACCACGTAAAGTGAGCAATTCTGTGGCACTTAGCTGAGCGTCATTCTGTCATTCCGCGCCCCCCCCCGCCCCGCGCCCAGGAATCTGTGGTTTCCGGGGATTTGCCCATTCGGGACTTTGCTTATAAATGGAATCACATGGTATGGGGCCCTTTGCGCCTGGTTTCTTTCACTTAATGGGATGTCTTCAAGGCGCATCAGTGCTGAAGCAGGTGTTTGTTTCTTTTGTGAGGAATGAAATTCCATTGCGTGGACAGGCTAGGTCTTGTTTTTCCATTCATTGATGGACATTTGGGTTGTTTCCCCTTTTAAGCTATTGTGATTATTGGCTATGAATGCCCATGTACCAGTACGTATGTATGTATTTTGAGTGTCTGTTTTCAGTGCTTCTGGTTGTACACCCAGGAGTACAAGTACTGGCCATGCGGGAGTTCACTGATCAATGTTTCAAGCAAGTCACAAAATCAGAAAGCTTCTCCTCCGCCCTCACCTGCCTCCCCCTGCCCCACCTGCAGAACTGATTTTGTCTCCTTTTCTTCCCACAGCAATTTCAAAAACACCTCACGTAGCCAAGCCGGGATTCAAACCCAGGACTCCTGGCTCCAAATCCTAGCTTTTTGCCCCTACCCCAGACAGGGGGACCGTCGTCTCCACCCGGGACTGACCTCATTTCATAGATGAGGGTGCTCAGGTTGGGAGCCCGTCCAAGGCCACACAGCAACTTGGTGACAGCTGGGCTCCGGACTTTCACCTTCAGTGTCCAACCTTCGGATCCCGTGGTCTATACTGTGCTCCTAAATGGACAAAAGGGTTTCACAAAAATGTGCCCCCTTCCATTTCTTGGGGACGCCGAGAACCTCGCAACACTCTGTCCCCGAGAAATCCGTCTGTCTGCTCCCAGGACCTGCCGTGAGGCCTGTTCTGCAGCAAGGAATGAGCTCCGGGATCTTTGCTTTGGGCACGTTTATTTTGGCTCTTAATATACATATCTATATAATTTGGGTTTTTTTTTTCCCATGATAGTTGGAGAGGGAGAAAATGACACTTTATTTTGTTTTCCTGCCTTTTCCAATTTTATGCCGTGCACTCAGAACGGGTGCGGGGCCGGATGCCGGGGCCAGCCACCGTGGCTCAGGAGCAGCCCACCAGGCGTGGCGTGCACGGGAAGGTCTTGCGCATGCTCATGCACTTGTCCTTGTCGATGCACAGCGTGTTGGCCTTGATGGCCAGCTCGTGCTCCAGCCGGCACTTGGTCATTACCAGCAGCTGCAGCGTGTCCTGCGTCTCCCGCAGTCTCAGCTTGAGGGTCTGCAAGGTGTCGTCGATGGTGAACACCTCATTCGCGAGCCTGCGGCCAGAGCAGAGGGGAAGGCGCGGTTCACCACGCTGGTCAGCACCAACGCACCTACCAGGTGCCAGGAACTCTGCCATGCACTGGGGACCCCCATGAGCGAGACAGAGAAGGCTCAGCTGTCGGGGGAGACAGAGGTAGAACAGGCGGACGGGGGAGCAGCCGAGGGTGATGAGCACAAAGGAAGAAACAGGATGTTTAGGGAAACAATCTGGCAGTTCCTCAGCAAGTTAAATGTAGACTTAGCATATGACCCAGCAATTCCGCTCCTAGATATCTACCCATAAGGACAGCAAACAGATACTCAAACAAATTCCTATTATAGCAGGCCTAGGGAACGAATACGCCCAGTGAGTTGTGATGACAGCTCAGTGGCGGGGCTCTGCCTGGGTTCCCACCTCTGGGCTCACGCCTGGGGACACGCTACTGGAAGGTCTTGCGTTAGATATCAGGGTGGGCTTCCCCGTGGCAGGCCTGGGCTAGAGAAGTCACAGAGCTGCCTGGAACCTCTAAGCTCCTTGGGGCTCTAGCCCAATGCTGTGTGACAGCTGGTGTGGGACCCTGGACACTGCCCCCACGTCCAGGGGTGAAGAAGCAGGCCGAGGAGCAGGTAGCCAGGCCTCCAAGTTCAAAGCCTGGGGTCACTTTCCCTGCCCACTCCCTGCCAACACACACACCCAGCTTTTCTGCCTCCTGAGTGATTATCTGGCAGTAACGAGGCTATGTGAACATCACACAGTGTCACCTGGAGCCATCCAGCATTTTCTCTCAGAATATTCTTCCTCCTTCTCTTTACTTCTCTAGCTCTCTTCACATCTCCACGCGCTAGCTCAGGATGAGGACAAGCCACTGAGTCGTGGGCATTTGTTGGGCTGCAGTAGGGAGCTGGTGCCCCCAGCGTGGAGAACCCACACAACCGAGGGACCCGACCCTGGTCACAGACTCCCATGTCTGATGGCCTGTTCCTCCTTTGCCCGGCCCTCAACCCATTCCAAACCCTGACCCCAAGCTCACAAACCCCTGCTCTGGGGATGCATGAGCTTTTCACCTCCTCTCTAGTGAGGGGGCCCTGTGTCCACAGGGGCAGCCCCTCCTGCCCAAAGCGGGACGGCTGGGATTAAGCTCTTCCAGTGTTCATGGAGAACTTTCCAAGACAGAGATGGAGACCAAGGTGGGTGGGAGCTGGTGCCTCTCTCCTGGGCGGGCAGGGGGTTGGGGAAGCAACCCTGGGCCACAGGCCATGTCTCTGGCCTGGGAGGCCCCCTCTCCTTAGCTTTCCAGGGAAGAGCTGGAGGGCTCCCAGAGCACAAGGTAGGGGAGGCTATGGAGGGGACCCCAGAACTCCAGACCCCCACCCCGTGTGCTGCTGAGTTGTGGGGCTACATGTCCTGATTGGCAGTGATGAGGGAGCAGTCCGCTTTTCAGACCCGGGTTTCCAGGGAGCTCTAGGGACCCACCTGTCCCCATCCTGATCTCCCCCACTCACTTGAACTGTGGGATGTCCCTGCACAGCTCCACATTGGGGCGCCGGGTTCGGCACTCCAGCCTCGTCTGTGCCACCTTCAGTGGGCGCTCCTTGGCCATGATGGACCTTTCCAGAAGCATGATGGTATTCTCTGCCTGGAAGATCTCCTGCAGCGTCTGTGGGGAACACGTGGGGTGTGTCATGGAAGCAGCCACCTCCCGGCTGGGTGCTTAAACGACTCCTTCCCCAACCTCGAGCGCCCGTGGCACAGGGGCTGCGTTCTTCCTAAGACAACCCCGGGAAAGCAGCTTGAGGACCCTATGAACATGGGGGAGGGGCAGGTGCCAAGGCTGGTTGCATTTCCAATCTCCAGCATCCGCTGGAGTCAGCCAATGAGTGTTTAGTGGGAGGGATGGAGGGAGGGGGAGAAAGGCCTTCAGGGTGAACACAATCGTCCAAAACAATCCAAAAAGCTTATGTCTGAATCCACTTGAATCTGAATTCATCTAGGTTGTTCTAGATCTCTTTGTAATCCAAAATTTACCTTTCTAGTAGCTAGGTGAGTAAATAAACTAGAAAGGAGAGGAGAGGAGAGGAGAGAGGAAGGGAGGGAGGAAGGGAAGAAGGAAGGGAAGGGAGAAGAGGGGAGAGAGAGACTCAAAATTTTCTACTTATGTGTAGAAGTATTTCCCCCAATATAATACCCTGCAGTTGCTGGGAGTGCAGATCCCAGGAAGGAACAGGAGAGAGCCTACGGGGGACCAGGAATGCTCTCTCTCTTGATCTGTGTGGAGGCTCTGCGGGTGTAAACACAGGCAGAAAATCTGTACCCAAATTCATCAAGCTGTACACTTTACTGTAAGAGTGTTACACTTCAATAGAAAATAAAGCTAAAATCAGAAAAAGGTCATCACAAGAAAAGACGGGCAAAATGGTGATATTCATGATGGGTCCATGGGGATCTTTTATAGGATTCTCTCTACTTCTGTGTGTTTGAAGTTTTCCATCATAAAAAAATGAAAGCATGAGAGGACGAACGAAGACCAGCCATGCTGGCACGGTCCAGGACCAGAAGGAACCCAATCTTGCACTTGGCCGACATAAGCACGCCAGAACCCAGAGTACGCCACACACATCACCTCACTGTGGCTGGCACGTCCTCTCCCCTCCCTACCAGCACAGTGAGCAGTTCTAGTTTTCATGCCCCTCTCCTTCCAGAAGACTCTCTGTGGGTGGGTTGTGCTAACACTGCTTCCAGACTTGGCAGGACCCAACGACGAGGTCGTACGTGCTCCCTTCCCGACAAGCCTGGACATGGAACCCCGCCGCTCCGACTTCCAACATCCCTCCTTCTGCTAGCTGTTTGTCCATCTCCCTCGCTAGCACAGACACTCTAAGAAGTTGGGGGCCTTGCTTTGTCCGTGTGGCATCCCTATCGCCAGGAACAGTGCTTGGCGCAGACTGAGGGCTCCCGGGAAAAACAACAAGACACCCGGTTTAATGTGAATTTCAGATCGACAACAAGGCGCCTTCTAAGTGTATGTGTCGGCTACTGCACGAGACAGGCCTACACTAACAAAATGATTTGTTGTTGCTCTGAAATTCACGTTTAACTGGGCATCCTGAATTTTTATTTGCTAAATTTACCAACTCTACTCATGGAAAGAACTCAATAAACAGTCATAGAATGAATGAATGAACGTAAGCATGAATGAAGGAATGAATCACAGTGGGATCTGGAGGTCTAGATGTTTGGCTAGCCCCCCCCCCCAAGGTCCTTATCCACACTGAGGTTTGGGAACAGTGTGCCCAAAACTTTATATGGTCGGGTCCATCTCAAATTTCGGTATCAGGGAAAACTGCTTGCACAGGAAAATGCCAGGGCTCCTGAATGGGGTGGGGATGGCAAGTATGAAACCCAGCCCCCACCTCCTAGGACATTACATTCATGTTTTTTATATATTCTTGGGCTAGGAAATATTCACAAATCATAAGAGGTACTGGGTTGACTATTTTAGCTGGGTTGAGCCCATATACTACGGGCACCAAGAAACTGCTTAGAAAACCTGGCTTCCCTATTAGCTTAGGAAAAAAGTCTAGAAGGACCATTTTGCTATTTCAAGGTAACAGGAAGCCCTTTCCCTATTGGGGTTGAGATGGGTGGCAGGGCTACCGGAGGGGGCAGGGGGGCGGCTCCTTCAAAGCCCATGAAGCAGAAGGTTGGCCCCTCTCCTGGTCCTCACTGAGCCACCCAGAACCAGAGTGACACCGCTGACCACATTTCGGTTAAACATTATCCCATAAGAATGTTCTGTGCACAGGACACGAGCTTCCATGTAAACACTGGGGGGGGGGGTGCGGATAGCTCTCTTAGAAGTGGGGATTTTCCTTAGAAATGTGCCCTTTCATGTGTGTGGGGGAGAGAGAGCTGTCACAGATCTGCAAATCTCAGGAAGCACCACCCCAGCCTGGTATAGAAGAAAAATGAAGCCTTCTGGAGAGGAAAAATGCTTCTTGGCATCACAGGGCCCCATGCAGAAACCAGCCCCTCCCTCCACCATCTACGAGTCTGCGGCCTGTTGGCGGGATGGGGTAGGGAGGACATCACTGAGGGTTCGGCAGCTGGTGGGACCTGCCGGCCCTGCTGCTAAGGGAACCTTGAGAGGCTCCGGGCCGCGCCCCCAGGCTGTGCTTCTCTTGCTTTCCCCTACCTGCTCTCTTCATCTGCTGGTCCCCAGCTCAAGGCTTGCAACCTGGGGGCCTGCAACTTGACAAAAGGCCTGTCTCTTGAGTCTAGGCATAGGGCTGCCTCTCATCCAGGTGCCCGATCCCTTCTTCATCCACTGATTATTTTACGGTTTTGTCAATTCCCCCGTTAGGTTTCCCAAATGTTCACGGAGTACCTATTAGGTGCACAGCCCTTCTAGGAACTGGACGCGGCAGTGACCACAACAGATGGGAAAAATCCCGTCCTGGTGGAGTTTATGTTCTAGCGGAGAGTTCACTCATTCATGGGCTCTTTGGGCAACAAACATTTATTACGCGCAACACACATTTCTTCGTAAGCGCAGACAAGTGCTTCCTACAACCGCAAGTGCTTTCTTGAGCACCACGGAAGTTCAAGTTCCTGCTACCCTCTCTTGGTGAAAACAACAACAACAACAACAAAACCAATGGGTTGTCCTTAGTGTGCAGGACATTGGTGGGGGCGGGGGCCACGCGAGGGTGGGTTCACCTCCCTTCTCAGGGAGCCCTCTTGTGAGCACAGCGGAGGGCCTGGACACAGCCCCGTGATGAACAGCAGTTCCAGGGGAAGTGAAATTCATCAGTTATTTTTCAAGCCTGCCTACCGCGTCCAGGAAGGGGTGCCAGGGGTGGAGGAATCCAGAGGCTTCTGTGGGCAACAGGCCGAAGCTACGTTTAACAGCTTTGCTCTGCTTTCCTTCTGTGTATCCTTCTAGCAACTCTTCAGCTAAAGCAGGTGCTGTTGGCTCTCCATTGATACAAGGGATATAAACACATCTTAAATGAATGTGTTTTTAAGAATTTTCAGGGGCTGGCGTTACACCGAAATATAAAGTAAATACTAGCCCAGGTGGCTCGTGGGAATGGGAAAATTGGGAAGGTGGCCCTGGGGGTGGCCAGATTGGGGAAACCCTGTATCCCGGGTACAGACACAGCAGGTGAGAGAACGGAGGGGAGCCGGGGAGCTGGGCAGGCGGTCACAGCCCAAATGAGGACGCGAAGGGGAAGGGGCCCCTGTGAAGTCCCCCGCCGCCCGTCCTCTCACGTGATGGTGTTGGGGGCAGGGGTGTGTGAGCTGGGACTGACTGGGGTTTGTTTCTCCGAGTCACCACCTCCTGTCTCCCATTGGCATTTCTTGAGCAGGCCTGCCTGTGGATTTTCCAGAACGGTAGGGGTTTTCCAGAGTTGGGCACTCTAGAACCGACTGATGACTCACACCCAAAGGAGATCTGCCCAGGTGAGTGCACTCGGCCAACACTGTTCCCCATAGCCTCGTGTCCAGGCTCTGTCACTCACGGCCAGGGTCCATATTGTTAGAAGGGAGAAAAAAGACATACACACACACACACACACACACACACACACACACACACACACTCATTCATCCATCTTGGGGGGCAGCCCCTGCCGCCCACCCCAGTCCTGCCAGCCTGTGCAGCCCCAGGAGCCCCGTGTGCAATGACACAGCCTCCAGAAGTTTGAGGAATGCCACCTCCAAGGGCAGGGAGGCAGAGACCAAGTGGACTGACCAGGGCCAGGAACTGGGGACACAGCAGCCTTGATCTTCACGTTCAGGAGGAAACTAAGGATTTGCTTGGTGCCAACATAGGCTCCAAGGGCTAGCCGGGTCCCTGGACCCCAAATTCCACAATGTTGCCTAGAAGAAGAGCCCTGAGCCTGAGAGGGTGACCTCCCAGGACATCCGCTCCTCGGTGTATACTGTCGTGTCCCAAGACCACTAGGAGCATCCACGTCAAGGATGTTGAGTGCGGTATCACTTGTAGTGGACAGTGAGCTGGCAGTGGGTGCCCCTGACCATGAAGAAGGATGAGTAATAGGCAGCAGATGGCACTGCAGCGGACTCTGGGAGGCCACTGGGGCAGAGGATTATGCACTGGTAGGACTAAGGCTGGGTCTTTAAAACCATGCAGGGTGAGAAAAGAAGGAAACAGACTGAACTGTGCTACACAATCCTTTTTGGAGAAAATGAAAAATCCCCGCACCTACAACGGCCATATGCATTTAGTAAGAAGACATCTGAACCGAGAAGTCCATGTTCAACAATGAGAACGGGCATCGCTGGGAAAGTCGTCTACGGGAGAAAAGGAGCGAGCGTGAAGTATGGGGATAAAAGGAAGGAAAGAAGAAACAAGCAAAGGGCTTTTTGAAAACAGGATGTGCCAAGAAGTGAGGAGTATGATAAACTCCTCTCTCTTCACTGGGGTCAAAAAAGGAAAAAGTTCCCACAACCCCACCAGATTTAAGCTTCCTTTTAAAATAATTTTAGATTCTTTTTTTTTTTAATGGGAGAAAGCCAATTAAATAAAAAAATACCATCTGATAGGAAAGGGTATTGTTTCTTCAATTGGATTGCATGTTAATTTTTTTTAAGTAAGCTTCACACCCAGGATGAAGGCCACTGTGGGGCTTGAACTCACGACCCTGAGATTAAGACCTGAGCAGAGATCAAGATGCTCCACTGACTGGGCCAGCCGGGCACCCAGAATTTGGCTGCATGTTAAAATCGCGAGAAGGGTTATAAAAAATACAGATACCAGGTTCTACTCAGAGGTTCTGATTTCATGGGTCTGGGTATCAGGAGGTTTTAGACTCCCCCTGAGTAATTCAAAAGTGCAGCCACGGTCAAGAACCTACTGGGGCATGTGATACAGAGACACCCAAACATTGAAAGTCTCCAAGGGAAGGAAACAGGTTAATGACCACAGTCATGGACTTGATGTTGTAAATCAACGCTGGCTGTCTTGGCAGGAAGCCCCAAGTAAGGTAAAGGGATTGAGTCCATCCCCGACACTGACTGAGCAGGTAGAAGATGGTTTTTTTTTTTTTTTTTTTTTTTGAGCTGCACATGCAGGCTTGAGTTTCCAGAAAGGAGTCTGGGGAAGGAGTAGCTGCCTCATCACAGGGTTGAATTCTGATGCTGATAACTTTGAAAACCTGGTAGTCCAACATCCCGGCCCAGAGCGGTGCCCTCCTCCCACCATGTCTGGGGGCGTCCAGACCCCAGGAAGGAATGCAGGCAGGCAGGAGGCTCAGAGCACAGGCAGCCTTCCCAGGTGGGAAGGCTGGGCAAGCTGAATATCCTCCCAGGCTCAGGATCCCTCGGACTCAAGGCACTTGTTATATGAATATGAGTGTGTGTGCGTGTGTGTGTGTGCACGTACACACACACACACACACACACACACACACACACACACCATGAATGTCCCAAACACCTCCACCTCCTTTTGCAGTCATCCACTCACTCACCTACCCACCTACTCCCAGAGACGGTGTATCCACACATCCACATCAAACCCAACACACTTCTACCACAGGGCCTTTGCACAGTCCCCTCTGCCTGGATGCTCCTTTCTCAGACATCCACATGGCTCATTCTCTCCCCTCCTTCAGGTTGTGGCTAGAATGCCCAGAAGGCCTTCTCTGACCATTTCCTTTAAAACTGCAACCCCCAAACTGGCCAGTGCTCCCTGGTTAATTTTCTCTACAGTTCTTACACCAGCTGACATACTATGTATTTTATTCATTAACTTGTTCATCTCCCCCAACCAGAAAGTAAGCTCCAAGGGAAGAATTCCTCACTGCTGAATCCCCAGTGCCTATACCAATCAATGCCCGGAGCAGAGTAATAATCATAACAACAACAACAACAACAAATAGTGCTTACTTGGAATAGAGCTTACTGAGTGCCAGGCACTTTGTGAGGGGCTTTCATCGGTGCTCAAAGAACACTTGCCCCCACCATGGACTAATACACACTACGGGGCATTTGGTTAAAAAGAGGACAGTGGTTGGCACTAGCCTGCCTGAGTCTGTCTAAATCCTAGCCCAAGCTGGTTGACCTTAGCAAGTGTCCTAGGCTCTCTGAGCCTTTCCAGTGAAACAGGGGTGGTAGTCACTTGCACCACACGAAGCAGAGGCAAGGTGAATTGTGGCAGGCCTCGGAGGAGCCCCTCCAATGCCCACCGCGACGCGGAGCTGGGAGCCACGCACATCTTTGGAGCCACGTGAAGAGCATGGGTGCCGCGGCCCGGTCTTCCCACAGCAAGCGTGTGCATGCACGTGTGTGCGTTTCTTCCACAACGCACCCTGCAAAGGGCCACATGAAAGTCACCAAGCCCCCTCCCCATCTTCCCTAGGCCAGGACGAGTGATCTCTCTCTGTTTCGACTTCTATCCTCCTCTCTCCCGGGTCCCTGAGCTCTGACTTCTGCCCTGAGCCCCAGAAGCACGCCTTCTCCCGCAGGCCCTAGGGGTGTTAACCTTTCTGCTCCCACAGAGCCCAAGAAGTAGGGGGAAAGAGGCTCCCGGGGCAGGGCGCAGCCTGGCTCACCCGAGCCTGGGCGGGTCGCTGCGGGACTGGCCCAGGGGGTCACCCCATGGGAGGAGCCTCGGCAGCCTTGGCCCAGAAGCTGGAACTCAGATGGGAAGGAGGTGATGGCGGAGGGCTCACGGCTCCTCACTCCGCTCCCCAGGCCCCAGCTCTGGGCTCTGCGAGCTGCTGCTGCAGCTGCCTGTCAGTCGAGGCTGGGAGACTGGGGGGGTCTGGTGGAGACCTGAGCCTCCCCCGCGCGGTGCGTGGGGGGCAGGGAACGGCCGGCCGGTCACTTCGGGCCACGGAGCCCCTCTGCAGTCACACAGATGGAGGTTCAAATGCCAGCTCCTGCTCTTCCCCTCTGTGTGACCTTGAACAGGTCCCTCAACCTTTCTGTGACTCATGCAATCAAGTCCTCAACATCTCCTGACCGCTTTCACTGAGTAGCCCCTTCTCCCGAGCCAGACACTGGTTCTCGTGGGCAGAACCCGCAAAACAATACCCCCCCATAAGGTGGCTGTGAGCATTATGTGAGATCATGAGTGTAAAGTGCTTAGTCCAGTGCCTGGAACACGCCACGGGACTGTTCCGCATCCCACTCTATCCCCGACCTGTAATGTCCCGGCGGTTAGATTTTTCCTTTGGGATCATTGGCCTTTTTTTTTTTTTTTTTTTTTTTTTTTTTTTTTACTGTAAGACAATAGGAAACTGAGATTCATTTGACAGAATTTGTCTTCCCGGCCAACATAGATTCCCTCAGACGTCCAGTCCAGGGCTCAGACTTAACCTCCATTAACCCACTTAATTTGGATGTAAGGGGTCAAGGCGGCCTGTGCAAGGGAGGAGGAATGTACTCTTTCCCAGCCTCTGGAATGCGGCTCAGAGAGGGAGCCAGCCCCAGGCAGATGGCGGCCATGTCCTCCCAGCAACGCCCCCACGACCCAGATTCGTTTTGTTAACCGACCCCCCTCCCCGCAGATGCCCAGCCACAGGGGCCTCCATGCGGGGTGTCTTGGAGGTAGGAGCCCTGGGTGGGAAGTCAGGAGACCCAGGTTCCCATCCGAACCCTAACACAAACCAGCTGTGGGACCCACACCCCCACTCAGAGCCCCGGGCCGCCTCGGCAGTCTCCTCGCGGGGGGACCAGGGCCCACGCTCCCCTCGCTGGCTAGGGTGCTGCACGGTCTCCCGGACCAGGCCAGGTGCTCTACCCCCCAAACCATCGTCGGTTTCCCCGCATGCCCGGGGCCACGTCCCTGGGACCCAGCCTGAGACCTGTCAGCCGCAGGGATGGCTCTGGTGTGTGTGAGTTTGTGTTTCAGTCTTCAAGTCGACCCCCTCCTGACGTCAGGGGGGCTCCCATCTTGAAGATGCTCCAGACAGTGCACAGATGTTTCTCTAAAGGTCTGCGTGGTAGATATTTCAGACTTTCTGGGCCATCCGGGTCGCTGTCACAACTACACGGGCACTTTAGTGCAAAAGGAGCCACAGATAATATGTAAACACACAGAGGTGGGGGAGGGATCGTGTGTTTCAAAAAAACTTTATGTACAAAAACAGGCCCTGGGGCCGGAAGTTGGAGACCCCCGCCGTAACCCACCATAGTCAAGTCCTGATTACCCTAAGCAGCCCCTGGCATGCCAGGCTGCTGCTCCTCTGAGGTTTCCAGCATTCAGAGAACTTCTCTGCTGCCTTCCTACTCAGAGTGCAGTCCGTGGACCGGCATTCCTGGACTCTGAGCGCTTATTAGAAATGCAGGGTCTCAGGTCCTGCCCCAAACCTACCAAGGGAATCTGCAATGTAACAAAACCCTCAGGTGATCACATGCACATCAAAGTTTTAAGGTCAGAGGACAGGCTTGGGTTTGTAGCTTGAGGCGGATCTCTCTGGCTGCCTTGGGGGAGCGGACGGACAGCAGGGATGAAGGTGGGAAGCAGGAGGCCAGAGAGCAATGGAGAGGCAAGAGGACCCACACGGAGGCGGACGGAGAGAGGTGGAAGGAGCAAGGTCACGGGGGTATTCAAAAGGTGACATGGGGAGCACTGGTAACAGATGGGAGCACGCCAAGTAGGGAGAGGCAGTATTTCACAGACCCCTGCCTGCCCAGCCCCTAAAATCAGGAGGAACCTCCTAGAAGGCTGTAGGAGGGCAAGAGGACTTAACATAAGAGCACTGAGAACGCTGGCTGAGCTTCATCTTCAGGGTGAATCTTTTCTTTCTCCGTCTGCTTGCAGCCCGATGGCGGGCCAGACCCAGACTGTGTGATTAGCCGCTCTCGGCCTCGCAGGGGAGCCGCTGCGGGCCAACCCGACCCAGCCGCCCACCCCAGGCCCCGGTGTGAGGTGTGAAAGGCAATTTCCAGACGGGACTCGGCTGAAACCAACCTCGCGCTCAGCGGAAAAGTGCGCCGATGTTCCTGGCTGGAACAGAAATCTGCCCAGAGGCTTTGAAAGGGAGGGGATAGGTCTGGCAGGGTTGTTTGCCATGTAAAATTATCTGCCTGCGTCTTGTCTTGTGACAGTGGAGAAAGCTTCTACGGCCAGGAAATAATTTTTGATGTGGAGGGAAAAAAATGGATTTAGCCATTTGAGCAGGCCTTCGGCTTGTGGGTGCTTTGTGCAAGCTTGCGAATTCATTGTTTTCCAAATTGTGTGAAGCCAAGGGGTTTCCAAGGAGGTGCCTGGCTCAAGGACAGCTTTCTCAGCTCAGGAAGGGCGAAGGCAGCTTGGAATCCTTTCGCTGGTCAAATGGTGGAAGGTTTTCAAGTGCAGCCAAGCCCGGACGCAAGGCGAGAGAGGACAGGAGTGCTCTGGGGCGACCTCACCAGAAATTCAGGCCGTGAAACCTCCAGAGCATGGTGTCCCAAACACAGACACTTCTTTATTGGGGGGGCTGTTCTGCACCTTGGGGGGTGTTAAGCAGCAGCCCTGGGTTCTACCCACTATCTGTGAGTAGCTCCCTGCCTGCCCCCCGAGTTGTGACGACCAAAACGTCTCCACTTTGGCAAATGCCACGAAGGAGGAAATTCGCCCCAGGTGAGGAGGAGGATAGATGTTGACTAAGCCCGGCTCCCGGTCATTGCTGTCCAGAGGTGCCCGGCTGTCTTGAGACAATGCCAGCCAATGCAAGCACCAGCTGCTGAGAGGCTGTCTGAGGTCAGGGCTCCTGCAAGTCCTGGAGAGGTTTAGAAGCTGGCGGAGGCTGTCTGCTAGAGAGGACACTTGTCTGAGTGTGAAAATCCACGGTAATCCACTAAGTCGGATCCTCGAGCGTCTCCTTAACGTGTATTGCAATTTTTCATTGTGTTTATTTTTGCAAACTAGTCTCCCCCATTAGAACATAAGCCCCCTTGAGGACAGAGATCTTGTCTCGTTGACGTTTTATCCTCGGCATGTAAATCAGAGTCCAGTACATACGATGAGCTAAGTGAGTATCTATTTCAGGGAGGGAGGAAAGGAATTAAATATTTGTTGCATGTCTACACCTGGGAGACACACCTTCAGGACTTGTTAAAACACAGACCGATGGGCCCCAGAGTTTCTGATTCAGAGGGGCTGGAATGGAGCCCAAGAATTTGCATTTCAAACATGCTACTGGGTGATGCTGATGCTTTTGGTCCAAGGACCACACTTGGAGAAACCCTGAACTCGGAACCTCTTGGATCAGGGAGTTTAAAAGGTTGGATATGCAGGCCACACCGCAACCGCTTAAATCAGAATTCCTAGAGGCGCTACCCAGGCATCTGGGTGATCCCAGTGTGCAGCCAAGTGAGAACCGCTCAGCAGCACCTTCCCCTCTGATCTCACAGCCAGAGGATTATTCTTGCCTTATACATTAAGACTCGGAGATTCAGAGAAGTTGGTTACTTTCTCACTATTACTATTAGAATTACTATTCTATTACTGCTCCCATTCTGTGGAGGGGGAAAACCGAGGCACACAGAGGCGAAGCCAGCTGGCCTTGGCCACGTAGCCAGGAAGTGCTAGGGCCAGAACGGAACGCAGCCCTCTGCCCTGCACCATGGGGCTCCCACGTGGGGCTCGTTCGTGGGGCACCAAGAATGTGGAGACGTGAGGGGAATCTGGCCCGGGACAAGGCAAGTAGATGCAACGGCTGGGAGTGTACACGAAGCTGGGGGTCCCGAGCAGGCAAACAGCCAAAGACCCAGAGGTGGACGAGCCACAACTTGGAAGAAATTAGGAAACGGCTGGGACCCAGGCGAGGCCGAGCCAACTGTCTGCCTCTGCCGGGTGGCATCTTAGAGGCTTCCCGTCCCAGAGGCAACCAACCCCAGGGATTGGCCCACCCTCGGCTTCCAGTCAAAGCATATGATTGGCTGCCACCAGCTGAAGCTCGCGGATGGGAGGAGTGAAGGAAGAGCTTCCCGGAGCAGCGTTGGCGGTGGCCGCCAAGTGAGCGCGAGACAGCCCCTTGCGCATTGCCCACCCCGAGCTGAGCCTTGCTGTTCTCTCCCCTCCCTCCCCCATCTCCGGTCCCTCCAACTTCCTGCGTTTGTTGGCTACCTTCCCAGCTCGGGACCTCGGATCGCTCTTCCTGATTCCAGCAGTCTCTCTCCCATTTGTTTGGTGTCACTGCGGACAGATAATTGGTGACGCAGTCCATCTCACCAGCACCGTTCCCTCAGAACGGTCCGTACCTGATCTCTCGTGGGCCCCTCCTGCTGGGTCTCCACAGGCACACGTGGCCCAGGTACAGCAAGGAGACCTATGCCCACATGACACCCGCGAGGCTTTGCTTACTCTTGGTGCAAAGGTGAGTATCAGGCAGAAACCCACCCCATGCCACCCTGAGGCTTTCCCTGAGTTACCCTTGCATACCCACATGCTAGCTGGACAGTGATTTCATATTTTTCTTCAAGTCAGCTCCCTTTTCAGCCTTTGACCCATGTATTTGAAATGGGGTCTTTGTTTTATCGCCATAAGTAGAAAATCAGTCACCCTGGCCATTAATAAAGGGAACCAAAACAAAGGAGAAAATGGGGAAAAGAAGGTAAATCTCACTAAGTTCTTTTGTCTTCAGGGGTTTGAAGCCTGCCCGAGACTCGATGGCTCACTGTCAGACAGAAAGATGTTAAAAGCAAAGTAGCATCGCTTGCAGTCTTGATGCTATCTGAAAGCCTGACAGTGGGCACTTGGAAAGGGAACTTTCTCTCCAAGCAGCAACCGTGATGAAGGCCTGATCCCTGCTCCACCTCCCCCCTCAGACTGCCCATGGACACAGAGGCAGGCGGGCGGGCTCCACTTCCCCTGGGCTGGGCCAGTTTTAGAAAGAGCCGTCAGTAGCTTGGCGGCGGGTACCGGTGTTGGACGGGATCCGGCTGTTTGCAAAGCACGAAAGTATTTCCCACTCCACAATAGGTTCCAGACCTCCTTGGACAAACAGAGGGGCTGGCAGTAGGAGCTGGGGCGCTCAGATCGCGGGCTTTGGGCCCTCACCCCTCAGACACTGTGACTTCCTGCCCTGGCGCCGCCTCCCCGGGAAAGGGTGTTCTGCTAGTGTTAATGACCACTTGGAAAGCAAAACCCCAAAGGCATCTCAGCGTAAAAGCAAAGGCTTTCAAGGTTAAAACTCACAGTCCCTCTGTGTTCTGTTAAACTCTTTGCAGGCCTGACTGCTTTATACATCTGCTTTCCTGCATTTCCCCCGACGCACGGAGAGAAACGTGCCCGATGCATGAGCCTACTGGCACCCAGGCGAGGAATGCAAATGAGTGTGGTGGCCCGTGGTGGGGGCGGTGGGGACCCAGGCACACTGGAGGGCCCAGGGCCCTGTCCAAAGACACATGGTGCCCATTCAGCTCCTGCCCGCTGTTCCCTGCAGGAGGAACCTGAGCTCAGAGCTGCTAGAACTACCATTTCTCTAGAGATTCTGGAAATCTGAACTTTTATGTGAAATCTCCATTTTTTGCCAAAATGTTAAAATAAATAAATAAATAAATAAAAACCTTCTATGAGAGTGCATACCAACATGGGGACATGTCACTTTTAAAGGGGACAGCCCAAACCGGAAATAACCCTCGTGTCCTTTAGCAGGTGAATGGATTGGCCAATTCAGGAATGCAGCTATAACACGTACCGGGGGTGTGTACATGCCCTACTATATCCACACAACACGCACTGCTCAACAACAGAGTCAGCCAGGACTCTCAATGACGCTGAGTGAAAGAGGCCAAACGGGAAAAAAAGTGCATACAGGGATGTCTCCCTTTATAAAATAGTCGAGACAGTGTAAATGCCTCTATAGGGACAGAAAGCAGTTGGTGGTCGTGTGGGGAGGTGGGGGTGGGCTGGAGAAAGAGACGGGAAAGAGGCACAAGGAAATCTTTGATACATTCACTGCCTTGATTGAAGAAGCGGTGGCCTAATGATACATATTTGTCAAAACTTCCCAAATTGTACACTTCGAAAACGTGCACCTAATTACACGTCAAGGATCAATAAAGCTGTTCAGAGAAAAATGTGAGGGGCCAAAGAATAGGGAGGCCAAGTTCAGCCCATGGAGGCTACCGGTGTTTGTCTCTGGATTTAAACCATGTGGCCTACACTTACGTGATGCCCGGTGCACCCAGCATTTCGTGAGGCACTGGGTTTGCAAAGGTGAGGAGAATGTTGCTGAGTTCTCTAGACAGCAGTGGTGCAAACAGGCCTGGTCCAGGTGAAGATGGGGACCCAGGGACACGGGAGGGTGCTACTCAGAGAGAGCCTGTCACCTGCACCGTCAGGCCAAACTCTTGAGGCTTTCCGAAGAATCTAAAGCAGTTGAACTTTTGTTCTCTGCAAATCAAATGTCCTCTTAACTAGCTGCCAGCTCATTCGTGGGTACTATCAAAAGCAAACAGAGCAGCAGGGAGGCCATAGCGGTAATCCAGGCAAGAGATGGTGGACGTCAGGGCAGGGTGGAAGCAGAGGGGCAGTGGGGAGCAGTGAGATTCTGAAGGTAGAACTGACCGGATTTACCGATGGAGAAGACCTGTGGTGTTAGAGGAAGAGAGGCATCCAAGTGGGCCCCAAGATTTGGGATTGAGCACCTGGACGTCAGAGCCACTAGGAGTATCTGGAAGGATCTGGCATCTAGAAGCCAGAGCCACAGAGGAAAACAATGCAGCAGGAGTCAGGTGGGAAGTCCTCAGGGAAAAGTTGGCTCCTGTTTGCTGCCTCTAACTACAAGAAAGTCCACACCACATGCAAGGAGAGAGATGTTGAGAGGAAGTCGAGGACCCGACTTCTCTCAGACAGCCTGATGGAGGCTATACTTCTGGTTTATCCTGACCGCACCCCGGCCCCCGCCCCGCCCAGCTCCTGGCATCCTCATTTGCTCCAATCATATTCACGTCCAAGATGGGAAAAATGGGATTTTGACTCAAGAGCACACATGACCGAGGGGTGGCAGAAACTCCAGAGGGGTGTCCCAGGTGATGGGGTAAGCTGGCCCCATCCATCGCAAGAGGGATGACTGGGCTCAGCTTGGAAGCTTGGAAACAAAATGCAATGGGAAAATCGGATTAGATTGGATGCCTGCGGTTTGCCTTTGGAAGGATTTGGTTCCCCCCAATACTCTGAGTCTGGAAGAGGGGAGGAGAGAGGGAGGAAGAGAGGAGAAGAGAAGGAGACAGCTCACCCAGAGTTCTGTCAAAGCCAACTCTGCCCTACAACCAAAACTTTGTATAGCTCTGATCAGTGGAAAACCCGCATCATTGGCCTTAAGTGCAAATAACTAAAAATGCACGAAACAAGATGCACATAAAACCATGTTATTTAAGCTCTGGCTAGATGCTTGGCTGTCCCAAGTTCGTAGCCTGAGGTCGGCACTCTCTGTTTAAAAGAGGCAAAGAAGGCATTCTAGCATGTGATCAGGGTTTCCCCTTGAGAGCATTTCAAGGACTGAAACGGGATGGAAGGAAGAAGCACTTTCTTGCTTGCGATCCCCCCATGGTCACCTGCCTTGGCCAGGGCTTGGCTCCCACATTCAGGAGAAACACTGCTCTGTAGCAGAGTCCCCATACCTCCCCCTTCGTGTCTTTCCCCACAGTAAGAGTCCACTCCCTACAAGGCACATCCAAATGGGTCACTGGATACAGGTGGGGACTTACGCTGATCTGGAGCCCCAGGTGCGGGACGGGGGTGGTGTGGGCAGCTCTCAGGAGGCATTGGTTCTCAAAGACAGCAGCCTGTTCCTAGGTCATCAACTGCTTGAGCCTAGAGAGATCACTAGCCTCTCTTCTAGCAGAGGTCAATAGGACCACGACACACCACCAGGCTCCAGAGTGTAAGGATGAAGTGCATGGACAAGGTCCAAGCCAAGTTCCAAAGTTTGGGGCGTGGCCTTGGGGATGGAGCCCTAGGATCACGGTGAACAGCTAAGGCTGTCTGTGCACCTCCAAACCCCTGCTTGATTCAAAGTCTGCATGGGGAACTGTGTAGACCTGGCCTTTCGAAGTGGATTCTTATGACCAGTTGGGCGATACTTCCTTTGCAGCACAGGTGAGGATGGAGGCCTAGAATTCTCCAGAAATGCTTCTTGCCAAGGGGAATGAGGCTGAGCTCAACAAGTAACAGTTAAAATTTTATAGGGAGTGTTTCAAATCCTCCAGGCTGAAGCAAACCATTGAAAGGTGAAAAGGTTGCTATATATTTATTTTTG
Organism: Ailurus styani; assembly: GCA_002007465.1. NCBI lineage: Eukaryota > Metazoa > Chordata > Mammalia > Carnivora > Ailuridae > Ailurus > Ailurus styani. The sequence goes on along the minus strand of LNAC01000023.1, from coordinate 4,368,763 downwards.
TTCCATCAACTCCTTTTATTGCTTTAGAGAAACACGATGTGGGTTCATCACCAACCAGAAGTCAAGTCCTTGCTCAGGGAGTGCTGTCAATGATGTCGGGCTGGGGTTTGGTGTGTTTCAAGTGGGTGCTGGCTTATTTGCAAAGCAGCTGGTCATTAGATAATAAACATTAACAAAAATCCACATGGTTGCAAAAACTCTCTCATCAGCAGGGCTGAGATGTTAGTAATGATTCCAGATTTCCCTGGATAAATGCAGGGAAAAGGCTTTGCTCCCTACCACTACCCAAAAAATCCTTTTTCTCCTTATTGATAATAATATGAACGCTTAGGGTTACCTTTTCTTCAACGTTTACCATTCGCCAAGTACTGTGCTAAGGACGCCGCAGAAATGTAAGTGTTGATCAACCCTAAATAATGTCACCAATTAGTTCTTGTTCCCCGTTTCATGGATGAGAAACCAGCCACTGAGACCCACCAAAGGAGCCTCCCAAGTCACCTCCAGGCCTCAGACCTCATGCCATCAAACGTGACAAGACACTGCATTTGACCCACAATATGAAATGTCTCATCAAAAGAAATTGCTTGCTCTTCCTTTGGGGCGCCCAGGTGGCTCAGGTCTGTGCATCTGACTGTGTGGCTCAGGTCATGATCTCAGGGTCCTGGGATGGAGCCCCACATCAGCTCCACACTCAATGGGGAGTCTGCTGCTCCCTCTCCCTCACTCAAATAAATACAATCTTTAAAAGAGAGAGAGAAAATACTTGCATAATAACCAAAAAGCCATCCCAGGGTCCCCCCGGGGAGGCAGGAATACACAGCACACACATCCGATACAATACTGTCCAGCCTTGCAAAGGAAGGATATTCCGACGTGATCCGCTACATGGAGGAACCTCAGAGACACTGTGCTCAGTGAAATCAGCTCGTTGCAAAACGACATAGTGTAGAAGTGTGACCCGCAGTGGTCAGTTCATAAGAGACAGAAAGGAGGGTGGCAGCTGCCAGGGGGACAGGGGACTGGGGAGTGGTTTAATGGGCATGGAGTTAATTAAACACAGGCATTCTTTTCAGCTTGGGAAGATGGGGAGACGTTCTGGAGACAGATCGTGGTGATGGTTGCACAACCGAGTAAAGGTAGCTTACACCGGTGAACCATATCTGCTTCACAGTGGTTGCTGTGTACTGAATGTGTATGGCTCCCAGAATTCACGTTGAAACCTAATCCCCACCAGTAAAAGGAGTGGGGTCTTGGAGCTGTGATTAGGTCACCAGGAGGCTCACGAATGGGATTAGTGCTCTGATAAGACAGACCTCGGAGTGCTCCCTCCCCACTGTGCCACGTGAGGACACAGCGAGAAGATGATGTCTGCGGACCAAGAAACGGGCTGCCCCCAGATCCTGAATGTGCCCGTTGCTTCATCCTGATACTTAGACTCATGAGAGATAAGCCACCTAGTCTATGGTATTTTTGTTACAGCAGCCCGAACAGACTAAGACAAACAATGGTACATTTTTTGCTATGCTTATTTTGCCACAATAATAGGACGTTTTTTTCTATGAGAAGCAGGGGGCCACATAGCTGAATCAGGATTGATGTCCCGGAGAGACATGGATAAGTAAACCAACTAAATACATTAAATCATAACTGTTGACAAAGTGCTCACTGTGGACAGAGCCCTGTGGTTCAGCTGGTTTCCCTACCTGGACTCAGACAGTCCTTCTGGCAGCCCTGAGGTCAGAACCATTATTATCCCCATTCTACAGATGAGGAAACTCAGGCACCGAGAGGTTAAGGAAACTGTCCAGGGTTGCAGAGATGGCGAGCGAGGATTCACACCCAGGCAGCCACGCTCTGTCCATGCCCCGAACCACATGCTATGCGGTGGAAGGAGCGAAGATAACTATGTAAAACTTCATTTGTAGTCATCAAACTGCAACCTGTGGGCCCATCCGGCCCACTGATGATCTCTGTCAATAAAGTTTTATTGGCACACAGCCGTGCTCATCTGTGTCCATACTGTCTATGGCCGTCTACATGAGCAGAACTGAGTCGTTGGGACAAAAGCCAAACAGCCTAAAGAGCCAAAAATGGGACCTAGCCCTTTACAGAATCAGTTTCTCAACCCTGTTTTGGGAAGATTAATAGAAAAACGTTCAGTAAAAGAGGGACGGAGGGTCCATCTGCCAACTCTGCCTTCTCAGGACATTTCACACGTCTCCCTTCCCCCTCCCATCTAACGCCACCACCCCGGCACAGACAGCCGTCCGTCTCACCAGCCGCCTTCCGGAGCCTCTTCACCACTCTCCCTGTGTCCACGCTTGACTTCTGCAACCCTGTCCCACCAGGGGGGAAAGACATCCACCCAAGGATGAGAGTGGATCCCAACGCCTTCCGCTCAAAATCATTCTAAGTTTCTCCGGGTTCTCAGTGTAAAATCCAGACTCCTCACCGGGACCTACCAGGACCGGTATGACCTGAGCCTGCCCCGTGCTCCCACCCCATCCCACACATGTTCATTGCACTCACTGGCCACTCTCTTCCCACCATCCCTTGGCCGCCCAACTCCCTAGTGACCTGCCCGTGATGCCACCCGGCATCTCCTCGCTCTTCCCTCATCCTAGAAACTTCCATTTTCTCGGCTCCCCCGCCACACCCAAGCTATAGGATGGCGCATGTGGGGGGCTTACACCACCCTGGTCTAATTGCCACTGAACCTCGCATACAGCCCACTAACTACCCCGCTCAACATATGTATATAATATCTCTGTAGCTAGAACTCTGTTTTGTGAATGCAAGTTCAAGGCTAGTCCCCTGCCACCACTCCCCCTCATCAGACTGTCATCCCTAAGTCCTTCCTGTGTGCACACTGCACAGCCTCTACCAGAACACAAGTGCCCTGAAGATAGGGACTAGGGGACTGCTTGCACGGCCCTTCCTTTCATTCCCGGTGGCCAGCAAGCGTCGGGCCCGCCATAGGCTCACTGAGCGTAGCCAGAGCAGGGGGGATAAATTCCATGCAGAGAGCCACCCCCCCCGAGGTGTGAGACAGCAGGTTGCCTTTGCATGGGAGCAGTGGAAAGGACCGGGAATATGCAGTAGCAGGAGACAGTGACAAAATCAGGCAATCCTCCCCCGCCCTCCCAATGCTGTGGAAGCCTTTGAAGGTCAAAGGGGTTCCATCGCCAAAGATGCCCACATGGGCGGGGAGCTGCTCGGGCCCATTTCCTGGAGCTCTGATACCGACACCCACGCTCACTGCTCACGTTCCGCCGCAAGGCCCTTGGACGGAGTTAAGGATCCCGGGGGCCATCAGCAGCCTCTTGGGGGCCCGTGCTGACAGCCAGGCTGAGCTCCAAGCTCCATCATCGGGGAGCGGGGAAGGATCTACCCCAGATGCTGGACTCCCCCTGCGAAGCCCACAGCCCCCTCCCCTTTCCAGGGGCACAGGCTCCTGGATCTGGGTTGGTAGGACCGGGCCAGATGCTGCCGAGCCCGTCGCGAGGCAGGTGAGGACTCGGCCGGGCGGGTAGCGGTCCCCTCGCGTGCGTCTAACTTACCTTCGCCAGCTGTGTTTGCAGTTTGTTCTTGGCGTCCGTCACTTCCGAGATGCGGGAGCTGAAGGCCAGGTTGGTGTGGGTAAACTGCTTCCACATCTGATCTGACAAGGTCTCAAAGAGGTTCTCAGCCTCCTCGCGCAGCCGGATGGAGTTGGCCCGCATGTTTTGTGAGTGCCTGATGTTGTCGTTGCTGAACTTGGCCCAGGTCTCGGGCACAGAGATCCTGCAAGAGGCACAGGGATGAACTTAACACAAGACAGGAATCAGGGGGTGGAAGAGAGGCCTTGGAGAACACCCAATCCAGAGTCTCACCCTGGGCACTCTTGACATCTGGGTCGGGACCATTCTCTGTTGGGGGGACAGGGTCACCCCGGGCCCTGTAGGAAGTTCAGCAGTGCCCCTCCGCACGCGAGATGCTAGCAGTACCGTCCCTACAGTCGTGACAACCAAAGGTGTCTCTAGACATCGCCAAATGTCCCTTGGGAGAAGGGGAACAACTGCCCCCCATTGGGAACCCCTGGGCTAATCCAACCCCTACCCCATTTTACAGGGCAAGCAACAGCATCCTGGCGAGTGCTGATCTTCCAAAGAGCGCTCCGTGAGTTGTAGGAGAGGAGAGATTCCTTCGAGAAGCTCTTCTCACTACCATCACCAAAATCACCAGGACAGGCTGAGAAGCAGGCACTGGGGCTCCGTGCTGGCCGCAGAGCCCCTTCACTTCAGAAATGAGCACGTGGCCAGGCTACCTGCCCTGACTCACTCATTCACCAGAATGTTCTCTGAATGTCTACCACCTGTCAAGCATCATTCCAGGCACTTGGGATCGAGCCAGACATAGAACATCAAGAGCGCTGTCCTCACGGGGCTAAGCTTCCAGCAGAGGAAGACAGACATTAGAGAAAGAAGAGGTTTACACACGGTCTATGCGCTCGGAGGGATTTTAGCCAGGTAAGGACAGGCGGATGGAGTGCAGGCTTTATGTGCCTGTCGGGGTCCTAAAAGGAAAGAAAAAGGATCAAAGGGTGTTGAGGGGCTCCGGGATTAGAAAATGCGCAAAGCCAGAGGAGGGGGAGGAGCAGGAAGAAGAAACCCCCAACCTTCTTCTCTTCCTGCCCTCCGCCTCCCGTGGGCGCCCCTCATCCTGGCTGAACCCCAGTGGGAACCAGATGGAAAGGCGGTCTACCGTGGGCAGCAGAACGGATCTGGGGGTGAACGAACCTTGGAGGCACAGACTACCCGAAAAGGCAGACAGGGAAACTTCTAGAACAGAGGCGGTAAAGCGTAAGGGATTCAGTTGAGCCAACAACAGGAAGTATTTCCTGGCCGAGTGTGTAACCCCCTGCCCTGCACAACTGATGTGCAGCATGGGGGGGGGGGTCTTCTCCTCTGGGAAGCCTCGGAGAAGGAGGGACACGCATTTCCCTGAGCTGGCTTCAGTTTCGGGGTAAGCCAGACTGGGTAACTTTTTAAGGTCTCTTCTAGCTGGGAAATCTCCAGTTCTTAAATAAAACATCTTTCTTCTTGGGCAGTGGGAAAAAAAAAAGGGACTCAATTTTCTGAAATAGAAGTCTCTTTTCAGACATTTGAAAGCACACTTAGATTGCATGGTGACTAGAAATTTTTAAAAAGAACACATCATATGTGGTTGTCTTGTCTGTCTTTGGCAGGAATTAAAAAGCCAAGCAGTAATGGGGGTCTCAGGCTTCTGGAGATGGGAGAGGGCATGGTGTCTGGACCAGATCTTTCAGCCAACAAACACTCAAGGCTCAGAGAGGTGAAGCATCTTTCCCAAGGTCACACAGCTACTCGCCATCAATCCAGGAAGGGGGAGGCACCAGGGACAGCAGAGAGAGACTGCACCTGACTCGACAGTGTGTCTCTTGCGGCTGAACAGGGCACTGTCAAGGTCAGGAGCAGCAACCTCTAAGGCCTCGCCCTCCGCTGAAGCAGACAGCTGTCCTCCCCAGAGAAAAGAACCTGCTCAGTCACACTCTCCCTGGGGTGCGGGGGAATGTGCCGGGGGCAGCTTGTCTGCTGGAAGGTGGTGTGCCTCAGTAGGGGGGACGTGCTTTGGGGGCCTGTGTCCTCTAAAGACGGTGGCGGGCACGGCTGGGAGGGGAGGAAGGTGTCGAGAGAAAACACACAGGCTCCGTGTCCAAAGTGGGCTCAGACTGTGGCTCTGCCACCCGCTGTGTGAGCTTGGTCCAGTCGCTTCAACTCTCTGAACCCTAGTCTCCCTACTGTACAATGGGGATAATAACGGTGTCGACGCCCTGGGATTGCTGAGGGCCTAAATGTGAAAGCCCTACCTTGGCATCTGCCAACAGAAAGCACTTCATAAGGGTTTAGGGTTCACAAGGTGCTGTTTGTAAAGTGCGGTGCCTACAGCACTCAGCAAACGTCAGGTCAAGGGCACCTGGTGTCGGCAGTTCCCATCATCGCTTAACCCACAGCATCGAGAACTCGGGTGAGCACGGCTCCTGCAGTTCAGTCTCCCAGCGTCCTTCCACCTGCCCCAACATGGCCCTGCTTTAAGAGAACGCCCAGTCCAGACCCTGGGCTAGCACAGCTGGTGAGCGACCAGGCACAGCCCCCGCCCTTGCTGTCCAGCCCGAGTCCCTGGACGGGGGACTTAGTCCCCGAGTCTCTCCAGCCCCTGGCCACGAGCTTTCAGGGAGGCATCCGTCTGGGAAGGGAACCCTCCAGACTCCCACTCCAGATGGGCAGCTGCAGCCCCTGAAGTCCTGGATCATGATCACGGGTCCCGGTCATGATCTCAGGGTCCTGGGATCGAGGCCCACATCAGGCTCTCTGCTCAGCAGGGAGCCTGCTTCCCCCTCTCTCTCTGCCTGCCTGTCTGCCTACTTGTGATCTCTCTCTCTGTCAAATAAATAAAAAAATCTTTTAAAAAAAGATTTTATTTATTTGTCAGAGAGAGAGAGAGCACAAGCAGGGGAAGCAGCAGGCAGAGGGAGAAGCAGGCTCCCCGCTGAGCAGGGACCTCCCCCACCCCCCGCCAATGCAGGACTCGATCCCAGGACCCTGAGATCGTGCCCTGACCTAAAGGCAGATGCTCAACTGACTGAGCCACCCAGACATCCCTTCTTTTTTTTTTTTTAAAGAGACCAGGATAGAGATACCACCCCCTTCCTGTACCCAGGGCACCACTCTGTCCCGCCCTCATTATCCTGGACCTTGGACTGCCTGCCGACTGGGAAAGCATGCCCTCCTTCTGCCTGAAATTCCAGAAACAGTGACATGCCCACAGCAGAGCCAGGCACACAGGAGGCACCCACCTCGGGGCTGCTGTGACAAGAAAATGAAGTCACACAGCAAGCACTCGATCCATGTTAGCTGCTGTCATCCCCCCACGCTAGGCTCTGTGCTCCGCGCCCCACACGCCCACCTTCTCATACTCATAGCAACTCTGGGAGGTGGGCACTATTTTTATTCCAGTACAGACGAGGTGGGGTGGGCTGGGGGGGGTGGGGGGCAGAGGGATTAAGTACTTTGCCCCGAGCATGAGTGTAGAGGCTGAACATGAAGACAGGCAGACTGGCTCCGGCATCCACTCTTAAACCACCACCGGCTCCGACGGCCACCAGTTGGCTCTCCCAGCTGAGCTTGGAGCCCTCCTCCTTCCGCTTACAGCTGTTCTGTTTGGGGTTTGTTTGGTGGAATTGCCAAACCGGGTGCCCGGCCTGCCTTGGCCCCACGGCGGTGGCTGTGTGACCCTCCCCAAGCCGATCTCTTGCACCCTCTTGCTGGAATTTTAATCTTGGGCAAAATGGGGCAAAAATGAAGAGACAGTCGTGCTCTGACGATACAGCTGATTAGCTCCCACTTCCTGGCTCATTCAAGCTGCCAGAACCTTCGCCTCCAGCCTTCTCCTGAAGTCTGTGGCTCCCCCATAGCCTTCCAGTAAATTCCATCTTGTCTGAAGTTAGCTAGAATTGGATTCTGTGGCTTGCAACTGAGGATCCCTACTCACCCACTTTGCTTCTTACTTGACTGGTGCATGATGACCCTTTATGGCTCCTTGGCAGGAGCAGACCCGGAAGCCCTCACTCCCATCAGGCTCTGCCAGAGATGGGGACTAAGAGTCCAGTACTCACGTGCCATCGACTTTCTCCATGCCATGGAAGAAGCTGATGCAGTCTGACGTGTTCCTCAGGTTGAAGCACTTCTCATCGATAAACTGGGCCGAGGTTTTGTCCTCAAGGTCCCTCTCCAGAGCGTGCTGAGCATCTCGGTTATCCCTGTGCGGGGCAAGGATTTGCTGAGATCGGGCACCTGCCCGAAGCCCACGGTCACGCAGGACGGCGGTACAGAGCCATTGCTGAAAGCCAAGTCTCTGGACTCCCATGAGCATGCTCTGTCTACCCCCTGGTAGTTTTCACCCTCTTCCCACTTTGATGCCCCCACTACATACCCACGACCTCTCCGCACTTCTCTCTTCCCCCCAATCCAAGCAGATCTGCTGTCATTCAAAAGGGGTAGGCAAACCTTTATCATGAAGTGTCAAATACTAAACATTTTAGACTTTGTGGGTCATACAGTCTCTGTTGCAACTACTCAACTATTCAGGAAAACAGTCTTGTATAAAATGTAAGTGAATGGGCGTGGCTATGTCCCAATAAAACTTTATAGAAACAGGTGGTGGGCCAGAGTTGGCCCTCCAGCTGTACTTAGCTGACCTGATTTAGAAGATATGAATTCTCACTTTGGACAGAGCCTGGTACTGAAACATGCCCTGGGCAGAGTCAGAGATTGGACACAGTCAGGGGCTAGGTGGAGTCAGGTACTGGACAGACCCAGGATGGCTGGGTGGAGCCAGGGACTGGGCGGAGCCAGGGGCTGGGAAGAGGCAGGGACTGAAGAGTCAGGGATGGGTGGAATCAGAGACTGGGCAGAGACAGGGATTGGGCAGAGCTAGTGAGTGGAGCCAGGGAATTAGATAGTCAGGTATTGGACAGTCAGGGAGTGGTGGAACCAGGGACTAGGCGGAGACAGGGACGGGAGAGTCAGGATGGGTGGAATCAGAGACAGGGCAGAGCCAGGGGCAGAGAAGAGGTGAGCAGAGGACAGTGCACAGGCCCAGTACTTGCACCTGCAGGGCTGGTATCTTGGCTGGGAAGCTTAGACTTAAAAGCCACCATGTGCCAAACTCCAGACCCTGGAGAACCACTTTCGTGATTCCTGTCATATTCTCAATGTATCTGCACTATAACTTACTTACTACTTTTTAAAAATCACTTTTAAAATATAAATAAGTGTATTTTAAAGCGAAAATCTACATCGCTGTCTCTAAAGGATCATCAGTAGCACCTTCCAAATGCAAAGGTCACCTCGAACAGAAATACTAAGTAAACACTAACAGAATCCCAGCTAGAATCTGTTGTCTCCAGAAGGTTCTAAGCCTGAGCTTTTCTGTCTCTGTCTTGATTGAGACAAGATTAGTCAGTATTAAAGACACACGAGCATCAACTAGGAATATAACCTTGAAGTACTTCAAAGGGACAGGAACTAAGAAGGGAATGACCTTCACTATACCGGCTGACGTCCAGACACACCAACTAAAGTGAGGAGCGTACACTTCACACAGGGATGTGTGTGCACATGTGCGTGTGCACGCGCGTGTGTGGTCTTTCTCTCTTTCTGCCTCATCTTTCTTGATTTCTCCCTGTCTTGGGGACTTTGTGTCTCTTTCTCTGTCCCTCTCGCCTGTCTGTCTCTGTTCATCTTTTTGCCACTTTCTTTTTCTGCTACGAATACTGGATGTTGGTGAGGGGTTTCAACCAGGCCGGAAGCAAGCGAAGTAAATCCTGGGGGTGGGCTCCCACCTACGGGAATGCTCAGGAGTCATCCTGGGGCAGGAGGAGCCATCCTGAGGCCCCTGTGACCTCCTGATTTGGCAGAGCCATGGAGAAATGGGGCCCTGTTCTGCCTAATGAACTGAAACAGGAAGACCAGAATGTAGAAAAGAAATAGGTCAGAGCACTCGAGGGCCTCAGAATCCCTGGCCGGCTGGTCCAGCTTCCTGGCCCTTGCTAATGAGCCTGCAGAAAGAGGCACAGCCCCTGTCTCACCTTCTCGGCCCATGACGTAGAGCCCGGCCAGTGCCACGGCTCACACCGCAGTCGGACTGTGAGGGAAAGCCCTGTTATGAGTCTGCCCAGCCTTTTCTGCTTTGCTGGGGCTTCTGGTGAGGCAGGGACACAGCTCTGCCCAGACACAGGCAGAGTTCTCACCCAGAAAACCACGAGTCAAAGGCCCAGCCCCATGAGGCCACCTGAGCGGGTCGGCAGTGGAGTCTCCCCACGGGGGCAAGGGCGCACTGAGGCTCTGCCAATGAGGCTGCGGCCGGTTCCAGTTTAATCAGGGAGACCTGGCAACATGTGCTGCTTCCTGCAAGAAGACGGACGACTTCGGACAAGCGGGCCACTGCCCAAGGTCAAAGAGCCTCTATGGAGCGTGGCACAGCCTCCGTCCTGGCAAACGGGAGGGACACCTGTCCACCTGCTCACGTTCTCTCCCCCACCCTCCCTGCCTCGGCTGCCTTCACCTCTTGGTGTCTGCCCCCATCTCCCTCGATTTTCCTCTTGCTGCGCGTCTGTGCCTCTCAATCTCTCTTACTCTCCTTACTCTCCCACATCCTGCTTCATGCCGGGGTTGCCTGAGTGGTCCCCACCTGCCCCAGTTCCGTCTTGGGATGGTTTCCCCTCCGGGGTCCCGTTCCCCAATTTCCAGTCTGGGATTCGGTTCACTCTGCTGGCTCAAACTGTCCCAGTTGCCAAACTCCAGCCCTCCGGCACCCCCATGCCACGTTCTGCCATAGCCTCGTGTGGACCACAATTGGAAAACCTCTCTGTCTTGCCCAAAATAAGTGATTATAAAAATAAGGGCAAGAAAAAAACAACAAAGACCCTTGCCTGCCCAAAGCACTCCCTTTGTTAAAACATTCCTTTTTTGGGTGCCTGGGTGGCTCAGTGGGTTAAAGCCTCTGCCTTCGGCTCCGGTCATGATCTCAGGGTCCTGGGATCAAGCCCCACATCCAGCTCTCTGCTCGGTAGGGAGCCTGCTTCCTCCTCTCTCTCTGCCTGCCTCTCTGCCTACTTGTGATCTCTCTCTCTGTGTGTCAAAAAAAAAAAAACTTAAAAAAAAAAAGCTCCTTTTTAAATACAAGTACGTAAGTTGTTTTTTTTTTTAAGCAAATTAACATAGACAACCAGGAGGCGAAACAGTCCGCGTGGGAGGTGGACTTGTCAGCAATCAGCTCAGAGGCGCACCCACAACAAAAGTCAGCCCTGCGTTCGGCCATTCACCTGCCCCGTGCCACTGCTGTGTGCGCCCCTTCCGACACCTCCGCCCTGCCGTCGGCCCTGACCTCACCCTTAGACCCGCAGGGAGCTTTTCAACACGGCCCTGCGTGATCCCGTCCCTGGGCCAGGTCCTCAGTGGAGGCGAGGGGCTGCTCTGTGTGTGTTGGGAGGGTGGGAGACTGCTCCTCCTGGGGTACCGCCAGCCCCCAGAGCCAATCTATGAGATCCCTGACCCTCCCAGCATCCCGTCCAAGTTACCCGCAGGCCCCACGCAGCAGGAAGGGGCAGCTGGGGCTAGGTGACCAGCCCTCCTCGCGCTCTCTGGGTCTGAGAAAGGAGAAGGAGAAACCTGTGGAGCAGCATGCCCTGTGAGAGCTAAAGGCCATGGCCAGCTCAGCCTCAGGAAGGAAGGCTATCTCCAGGGTAAGCGAGGGCCAAGGGCTTAGCTGGGGGCCCCAAGCCCTATAAAACTCAGGCTTCCCTCTAATTATGCGGGGAGTCTCCTGGCTTGTCATGATACCGGTTATGTCATCTTCCAAGAACAAAAAGCTGATTGCTTTTGAAGATTCGGGGATGAAGGCATCCACCAGCTCCCCTCTGAAGATGCGCTGGCCCCTCAACTTGATGCCTGATGTCAGCTGCTCTCTGCCATCCCCCCAAGGTCGGAACTCCCACGGGGAAGCCCCAGGCTGAGAGAGCCTCAGTGAGGCCCATGGCTTTTGCGAAGGCCCTGTGTGCAAACAAGAGCAGCCAGGGAAGGGCTGGGTCACAGAGACCAGCGGTGTGCCCGGGGAGACCGAGATCACCATTGACCTTGGCCGATGCTGCAAATAAGATTTCATTTTCTTCCCTGGAGAGCTGGTTGTTAAGCACTTGGCAGCACGCCACTGACCAAAAGAACCACTGAGAGATGGACAGCGCATCTGCCTGCCCCCCGGAAACGGGGGAGACCCAAAACAGACCCTGAGAAGGGGGGAGAGAAAGCAGCTCTTACCGCATCTGGATATCAATTCTTTGAGCGAGTTTTCTCATCTGTTCTTGGCAACATTTTAGCAAATCTACTTCCTGCAATGAAAAATGTCAGAAAGAGCAGCGCTCCTTAGAAAGTCACCGCACCTGGCCTCCCAGGAGAGTGACCCCACCCCCACCTCTCCCCGCCCACTCTAGACCCCTGCCCCGGCCCTGTGAAGTGTGTGTGTAGGGGGTCCATTTCTTGCCTCATCCCACCTGATCCCCAGGCCAGACACGTAAGGGTCAGCTGTGGGGGCTCCATGTTCATCTCACTTTCTTCCTTTATTATACATTTCCCGATTAAAAGAAAATTGAGCGCCTACTATGTGCCAAGTGCTCATCTGTAGACTGTGTTATCACTATACTCGATAATGCGTATGAAACAGTACAGTGTGTGACATTCAGTAGGCGCTCCATAAACACTAGCTTTTAGGGTCGTTATTCTCGGTTTTACGATGATGATGCCCATTCTGGAGATCAAAACTGAGGGTCCCGTGACTTCCCTTCTCCCTGTTCTCCACGCAGTGTAGCCCCTCCCACCATGCTTTCCGAGCCCCGACTTTGCATGGGGTGACACGTGGCTCCTGCTCCTGGTAAGGCAGCTGGGGAAACCCTGTGACCAGCTGGCCCCCCTCCTCCCTCCACCCTCCTCCCTCAGGGGCCTGGGCAGACCCAGGAGGTGTCTTACCCGGATAAGGTTTTTCTCCACGTTGTCATGGACCAAATCGATCCCGATCCTCTTCTCTCGATGGTACAGACACTCCAGAGCCACCTGTAGGGAGCAGTGGGAAATAGCGTTTCCCTGCGCCCGTAGCCACGGCCTGACCGCAGGCTACTCCCAACCACATTTGCCGCGACCTCTTTATCCCCCGGAAACCTGGATGTCCGTGTAGCCTCATCACTGTGCCCCTGGGGGGGCTTCCACCGCCCCTTCTCCCTCAGTGGGGACCCTGGGATGCCACGACTGCCGAGCGGTAGAATATTGGGGGCTACTGCACAGGTTCGCTGTGCGGATGAAGTCGGCTCGACATGTGCAAAGCACTGGGAATGCGGTCGACAAATATTACTCGTGAATATATGTGAAAACCCCTTTTTGAAGATCTGTAAATGGGGTGTGGGTGGGGCTTTGGAAAGTGCCCAGGACCAAGCAAGACCCAGGTGACCCTGTCACACAGCCATGCACCTTGCAACGGTCATGGGACCGTGAGCAGCGTGGAACAGAGGACGGGGGAAGGGTCTGCTCAGGGGAGCTCCTGCAACGAGAGGCTGAGAAAGGGTGGTGACTGGGCTATGGGCCTGTGGCGTCACAAAGAGCAGCGGGAGGGAGAAGGGAGCAGGAGCTGCTGTCTTGGTGCTGGGATGCAAATGCATCTGGGCACTTAGGGCAGAGGAGTTCACTGATTTTACAAGAATTTACTGAGCCCCTTTTCCGACCACACCCGACCGGGGTGCTGTGGATATCACAGTCAACCGATCAGAGAGTCCCTGCGTTAACAGGGCTCTAAGAGACAGGCGAGATCACACACAAGTAAACACACGAAGCGGTGCAATCATTTCTGATTGTGAGCAGGGCTTGGATGCGAAGAGTCAGGGAGAGGAGCAACCGGTGGAGGGTTGGCCAGGAAGGAATTCACTAAGGAGGTGACAGACCGAGACCTGAATTATCAGAAGCTGCAGAGATGAATGGGAACAAGGTGCCAGGAAGTGGGAACAGCAGGTGCAAAGGTCCTGAGAGAAGGAGGAGCAGACAGGAAACCGCTGGAATTGGAGAAGGGGAGTCTGGAGCAGTGAGCAGGGCCTGGGCTCTGCAGGAGCGGGAGCTGGTGACAAGGAAAATTTGGATGTTAACAGGGTGCACTGAGGGGGGTTTAGTGAGGGAGTGTGGAGATCCGGTTTAATATTTAAAATCGCCCCCCCCCGGCTGGAAGATGCATGGGAGGAGGGCAGGAGTGGGGAGGACAGGGAGAAGGGGGTAGCCCTGGAGACAGGGAGAAGTGAAGCAGGGAGATCTCTGGTCCCCCCAAGCCACCACGTGGCCACCAGAGGAGCCACCAGGGAGCAGGCAGAGCCGGGTTTCGCAGGCAGGCCGGAGGAGTGAGGAGAGCAGGAGAGGCATGCGATAGGTTCCAGATGTTGCCTCGGGGCCCCCTACCCCCTCTCTTCTCAGGGGAGAAACTTGGGGGCAGAGGGACACAGCAGAAGTCCCCAGAATGGGGGGGTACCTGTGCCATGTCTCCTGAGGGATCTGAAGGCGGGACCTCTCCTACTGATGTCCCCACGCCTGACGTAGCAGAGACGGCTGCAGGGGGCTGCCAGGCAGGACGTCCCGAGTCCCCACCTGCTCCAGGGGCAGCCGAACATCGTCCTGTGTGACCGAGATTAGCTCCCATGGCATGAGGCAGATAACGCCAGTTCCTTACCTGGGGCCACTCTGGGACCCCGGGAAAACCACTCACTCACCCAGACTCCCCTGCCGCACGGAGCCCGGGAGAGTTCTAGCAAATAGGCTAGGAATGGAAACGCAGGATGTTCCCTTCTGGGAAACTGACGCTCGCCAACACAGTGGCACAGGGGGCCCTTGGGCCTGCCCCTATCTTCCTGCCTCAGATGCAAAGATCGAAACTGCAAGTAGGAGCCTGTAACAGGAGATAGGAAATCTCCTCTCGAGCAGCAGGACAAAAGCCGCAAGCTGAGGACCGCAGAGCAGAAAGACGGGCGCCTGGATCCCCCCACCGGCATCGAGTGGAGGCTGCAGCGGCCCACTCTGTTTCCTTCTGGAATTCTCTTCAAGATGTGGCTGAGCCTTGGCTGAGCTGCAGTCAGGGGTCCCTTATGTGCCGCCAAAAGCAATCCTATCTGATCCAGGTTACGACAGGAGACCAAGGAGCGTTGAGAATGTCCACATCCAGATACGTCCTTGCCTACTTAGCAAACACTGACTGAGGGCCTGCTGCATCCCACGCACTGTGCTGGGCCGGGAAGGCACTCAGAGCGCCGGCCCAGACGGCAGGCGGCCGGCATAGACACAGCCCTCGGAGGGCCGACGCAGACAGGCCGCCCAGCACAGCCGCGAATTGGTCTCAGAGCGCCGGCCCAGACGGCAGGCGGCCGGCATAGACACAGCCCTCGGAGGGCCGACGCAGACAGGCCGCCCAGCACAGCCGCGAATCGGTCTCAGAGCGCCGGCCCAGACAGCAGGCGGCCGGCATAGACACAGCCCTCGGAGGGCCGACGCAGACAGGCTGCCCAGCACAGCCGCGAATCGGTCTGGAACACGCTGGTGACAGCAGACAAGAATCCCCACCCGCGCAGCACTTAGATTCAGGCCAGGGAGCAAAACGATAAAGAAATAGATGCTTTAGTTGGAGAGTATGTTAGAAGGTGTTAGTGGCCATGGAGAAAGATACAGCAATTATTTTAAGTCTATCCCTCTACCAAGCAGCCCGCATGCACGCACCCACACGCACCCACAGGCCCGCGCGGAATGTCTGGACAAAACCTCTGCAGTTCGGATGTAACCCCAAGGAGAAAAGAAAATCCGATTCAGTCTGAGGAACCCTGATTTGACTGACCGCAGATGATGATGCAAAGTGCCCATGGCCTTGACCTTCGCTAGAGAGGAGCAGAGCGCCCAGGGCTGCCCTCCTGGCGGCTGCCACGCCCCTCCCTCCCCACACTCACCTGCAGCAGACCGTTGAGCTCCTCGGCCGCACACTCCAGCCGCCTCTTGACTGTGTCCAAGCTGTGGTTCTCGTTCAGAAGCCTCTCCAGCTCGTAGCCCAGCTCGGACTTCCAGAAGCCGATGTCCGACAGCCTCTGGCCCAGGTTCCGGGTGGTACCCTCCTGCATCTGGCGCGTCAGCTGGTCCTTGTCCTGCATGAGCCGCATGGAGTCGCCGGTCAGCCGGCTGGCCCACAGCCGGGAGGCCTCGGCCCCGCGCATCTGCAGCTCGTTGGACCTGTCCCAGTCGTGGGGGGTGTAGCGACAGAAGAGGGCGGAGCGGAGCGCTGGCAGGATGGTGGGCGGCCTCAGGGCGCTGCGGCCCGCGCACCCCTCATCCATGCAGGTCTGCGCGTTGGAGATCCTGTAGAAGAGGCTGGGTCTCCATGAGTTGAGGTAGCGGTACCCGGGCAGGCAATAGGGCTGGTAACATTCCTGGACCACAGGGGCCGGCATAGCCGGCGGCAGCGCGCTCAAGACACAGGCTTTCTTGGAGCCGCAGTAACTGGCCGTCTGAGTGGTTCCCAGAAACTCCATCCTCCCCCATCAGCTGCCCTGGGGCAAAACTGTGAGGGGCCGAGGCCCGGCAGGAAGGGGAAGGACCTTCTCTGAGGGATGGGCCGGACCTCTATGACTCGGCACTGTTGTCACAAAGCCTGGGGGAACGGGGCTTTACTGGGGCCCTGGCTCGTTTCAGGCCGGTGGGGGCCGTGTTGTCCCAATTGAAACCCACACCAAAACACAAAGGGAAGGCGAGCTTCTGAAGCCGCAAAATTGGGGGAGCAAGAAATGGCATTGATCTATTTTTCCCGTAAGAATCAAATCGGCCTTTCACACCTGACTCTGCCTCTGGGAGAAAATGCAGTGTAGTCCACTCTGATAAACTCGGGTCAGCTCAGGGACCACCTGGGCGAGGGTAGTCGTATTCCTTCCCTCTTTGTCCCCAAGACATCCAGGGCATAGAATACTATTCGGCAGTGAAAAAGGAATCTCGAATGGACTAAGCCAAGTGGAAGCCGTCAGGCTCAAAAGACCACATCCTACATGATTCCAACTTAGATGGCATTCTGGGAAGACAGATCCATATGGACAAAAGACAGACAAGGGGCTGCCAGGACCTGGGGGTAGAGGGAGGTGGAATGACCACAAAGGAGCAAAGGAGCATGGGAAAACTTGGGGGCGGTGACAGTAGTGTTCTCTGTCTTCACTGTGATGGGGGTTACACAGCTCTACGTATACATCAGAACCCACAGAGCTGTCCAGTAAAGGGGGGAATTTTACTGTACATAAGTCAGGCTTCAATACACCTTAACTCAGTAAAGGGGGTAGGGGAGGGATCATGAGGCAGAGACCATGTCTGTCTGGCTCACCACTAAGTCCCAGCACCCACCACACTGATGAATGAATGAACGGGCATCCCGAATCAAGAGCTTGACCGTGCCAGAAAGAGTATTCAACTCTCCATTCTCTACCAATGGTTTTAGCCCATCAAGAAATTTGCCCCCTCTTGGGCTGGGGGGATCGACAATGAGATCTCAAGGTCTAGAACAAGAGGGATGCTTGATGGGCGGGGCCTTTCCCCTTTCCAATACGGGAAAAAGAAGAACCTAACCCTCCAATAAGTGGTCCTTGTTAGTGAAGTGTGATGGTCAAAGGGAATTCTCTCCCCAATTATGACCGAAAACAGTGGCTATAGAGGACCAAAGCAGAGGAAGATAATATTAAGCACCTTCTGTATATCTGATGCTTTCTATACACTCATTGAATTTCCACCACGAATGTAGAGTGAAGGGCTAGATGCCCACCGCCATCTTATAGGGTGGGCCCTGGACCCCTCCACACCTACAGTGCTTTCCTTTGTAGGATCCTTTACGATGAGACACCACACACAGGAAGTGGCTGCACATCCGGGGCCGTCAAGAAATGGGCCAAAAAGATTCGGGGTATGTTGGAAGCATGAATGGCTCATGCCCCAAAATCACAATATGACCGATATCTAAGGGTATAAAGGAAGATTTAGATGTTTCTCCTCACCCCTAACTATGCCCTGTCTTCCT
Source organism: Ailurus styani (assembly GCA_002007465.1). Taxonomy (NCBI): domain Eukaryota; kingdom Metazoa; phylum Chordata; class Mammalia; order Carnivora; family Ailuridae; genus Ailurus; species Ailurus styani. Next base: position 4,351,093 of record LNAC01000023.1, on the reverse strand, counting down.
AGACGTAACGACTACTATTGGATTTTTACATTTTTTCCCCAGAGATCATCTATGGGGATACAAACACATGCAAGCAGGTTCCTGTTGAGTTGGGCTGGGGAAGGCCCAGAGATGCTGCTTTTCTTACAAGTCTCCAGCAGAGGCTGGTTCAGGGACCACGCTTGGAGTAATGAAACTCTGAAATAAGTTCTAGGAGGGAAAGGACCTTGTTTGGATTTTCCTTGTCATTGCATCCACAACGCTTGGTAGAATTCGGGCAATGGAGCAAGTGAGGTTTGTTGAATGAATGAAAAAAAACGGATGAGTGGGTGGGTTGGGTGGATGGGTGGATGGATGGATGGGTAGTAGATGATGAAGCAACAGGACGTCAGAAGCCATTCAAAGAGAACGGTACACTGAGAAGAGTTGACGATAGATCAACGGAAAAAGAAATGGTAAGCCTGTGCACCCAATCCAAAAGACTCAAGGAATCAACTTCTAGAAATTCAGCAAGTGAAAAATACTACAAGTAAGACCTTTGGAGTAAAACTTGGACTTTTAACAGTACCTCGCCAAGGGTGGAACAGTGGCATTTCCAAGGTTCAACCACATCATAGCAGATATTGGTACTTCAGTTCTTTTCGGGGCAGAATAATACTTCATTGTGTGAGGGACCACTCTTGTGTGTCCATCCATCTGTGGACATTATGAATAATGCTGCCGTGAACATTCATGACCAGATTTCCAGTACTCTTGAATATATATCAGGGAGGGGAACTTGGGTCCTAGGATAATCCTCTTTAAGACACTATTGAGGGCGCCTGGGTGGCTCAGTGGGTTAAAGCCTCTGCCTTCGGCTCAGGTCATGATCTCAGGGTCCTGGGATCGAGGCCCGCATCAGGCTCTCTGCTCAGCGGGGAGCCTGCTTCCTCCTCTCTCTCTGCCTGCCTCTCTGCCTACTTGTGATCTCTCTCTGTGTGTGAAATAAATAAATAAAAGCTTTAAAAAGAAAAAAGACACTATTGAGTTTTGGCCACTTGGGTGGCTCAGCTGGTTAAATATCTGCCTTCAGCTCAAGTCACGATCCCAGGGTCCTGGGATCAAGTCCCACATCCCTTTCTCAGCTCAGCGGGGAGTCTGCCTCTCCCTCTATGCCTCCCCCCTGCTTGTGCTCTCTCTCTCTCAAATAAATAAAATATTAAAAAAATAAGATACTGCTTGAGTTTTAATAAAATTTTAAGTTTCAAATTAGCCACTTTTTATTGCTTATTCTCTATGAAATAGAGTACATGGGGAAGTTAATTCAGAGGACCCCTAGCCTGGGGTTCAGTCAGCCCCAACACATGCAGGCTCCCCACACTCTGTTTTGACAGTGAGCTCCTAATGTTTGGGAGTCGGTGGTGCTCTCTTTGGTTGCAGTTTTTGTCTCCAACCTTTTGGGGTGCTTTGCACCCCTGTGTTCAGACAGTAGGCTGGAGATATACAAGGACAGTCGAGATGGGAAGAAACCAGACCTGGTTGCTTCCATTCCATCATTCTGTGTGACCGCTCATGCCCAGAATGGACAACGGCGAAGGACGCCGTGACCTTCAAGGTGTGATTTTTATTTGGAAAGTGGGCATTTTCGTTCATACATGAACTCTTTTCTGAACTCAGTGTCCTTAAAAGTGAAAGGTAATCTCCGTATTTGCCCGTTTTATCAAAACTCACCAGGAACAAAACTATTACTGGAAATACTGTTGTGGGAAAGATGGGGACGTTAAAACAATTATCTACCTCCGCTGTCAAATACAGTAGGTAGCCACCGATTAGAGAGAGACCTCTCATCCACCACAAGTTATGTATTTGTTTGTTTCCAATCTCTTTTAAAGGATGCTGATAGGGTGCCTGGGTGGCTCAGTGGGTTAAAGCCTCTGCCTTCGGCTCGGGTCATGATCTCAGGGTCCTGGGATGGAGTCCCGCATCGGGCTCTCTGCTCAATGGGGAGCCTGCTTCCTCCTCTCTCTCTGCCTGCATCTCTGCCTACTTGTGATCTCTCTCTATTTATAAATAAATAAAATCTTTAAAAAAATAAAAAAAATAAAGCATGCTGATGGAAAATGTGTTCTCTTTCTGGAATCTTTGTAGGAAGTGGATAGGGGCAGTCACGTGAGTGACAGCCCCCCCCCCCGGGGCTCCCCGTGGTCCGTCAGCTCTGCCCCCCAAACAGGAGACACCACACCCAGCCCCGACTATTCTACCTCAATCCCTGCTGTTTTGAGGTTGCTGCCTGACTCCCATGGGCTGCGAAGGGCACAGCATCGCGTCTGTGAATTTAATGGGAAACCTGACAGCCAACAAAAGAAGAAAAGCATCCAGACTGTCTTTAGGTGACGGCTGGAGCTGCCGGTCCACAGAACTTTCTGCAGGGAGCTGATCAAATCCGCAAGCATTCCTTGGGCGCCCCCTGTAGGTAGGCAGGGGTCTTGCACTTGGGCCGGTTCAGCTGCCAAAATCGGGGACTGGAGGTGGGTCCAAGCAGTGCTCAGAAAAACAGCAAAATAGGGACACATGCGGAGGAAAACAGGAAATCCGGAGAGAAGCTGCTTTCAATTCAGCATCTGTGTCAGACGGTATCGTTCAAAACCAAAGCCTGCATTTTACAATAAAGCACGCCCCCCCCGCCACTAAATTAAAGGGGGTGTCTTTTGGAAGCTTAGAGCAGTAGTCCTGGCTGGTGTCTAATAACGCAGCAATCTTTCTGGAACTCTCCCTGCAGAGACACACCTCCATGAATGCTAAGTGTGTTCACTGCTGCATTGATTGCAGCAGCGAAAAAGGCAGGATGAACTTCTGTCCCTCACTACAAGACGGCTAAAATAAAAAGCCAACTTTTTATGGCTTTGTATGCTGCAGCATAAAAGAAGATGGACCTGGACTTGCTGATAAGAATTGATCTCTAAGATACAAGTGAAGAAAAGGAAGATACAAGACAGGTTACACGGTATGATACATAGGTAACTTACTCAGACATGTATGTAAATTGTACACACGGAAATGCTTCCGGAAGGATACACAGGAACCAGCATTAGGGTGATTACCCTTAGAGGGCACGAGAGTGGAATCAAGGGGTGAGGGGCACAAAGGGAGGCTTTTACTTTTTGGTTAAGCCTTCCATACTGATATATACACATATACACATATATACACGCACTTTAACAAGGTTTTACTTCAGTGTATACATAGTATATATTTCACATATACTAACGTACACAACATAGTCTCGTGGATATAATATTTATCTTTCATACGTATACCCTAATAGGACTTTCACTTCTGGCCAAGATTGGATAATAGAGATTGGCCGTACCCTCCCAACTGAAACAATTCAAAAATACTCAAAATATATAAAGCAATGATTTTGAAGTCACCAGACATCAGGCCATGAAGGAGAGTCATTCCCGCTGGACAAGAAACAAGTGAAGCAAGTCGTACCATTATCCCCAGCTCACTGCCTGGACAAAGCTTCCAGACCAAACACAGGAATGGGGAGCTCCTTGTGTCCAGGAGACAGAGCTGGGAAGGCAGGATGCCAGTGTGGCTAGAGTCGAGCTCTGGAGAGATGCAGAGGGGTCCACTTCAGCAGAGCATCACCAGTGCTGGCATGTGAAGACATAACCCTGGGCAGGGGAAGGAATCATCCCGAAGGGTTAGAGGGAACAACCCCCAGAGCTCCCACGGGGCTGGGAATAGCTCTCCATCCCACCAACCACAGTAGACAATGTCATAATTTTGGGCAATGACGAGTCAAATACTCAGAAGGGTTTTTGCCTCGGTGTAGTGCAAAATTAGCCCTGGACTCAAGGCCTCTCTGGTCCCGTCTAGAGAAGCTGAAAAGCCAGATCTCAAAGGATAAAAAAATGTTTCCAGTCACTTAGCCCTGCCCCAGAGAAAAGATCAAGAATGCTTGTAAAAAGAGAAAAAAAATTTCAGCACTCAATAAGGGAAAATTCACAATGCCTGGCATCGAACAAAAATTACCAGGCAGGCAAAGACACAGGAAAATATGAACCATGATGGCAGAAGGGGGAGAATCCATCAATTGAGACCAGCAGTGACACAGATAATAGCATTAGCAGGGAAAGACACTTCAAACATTATAACTGCATTATATGTATTCAAGAAGCTAGACCACATATAGGACACGGTGAGAGGGGACGTGGCAGATACACGCACGTGCACACACACACACCTGCCTGAATTGAACATGCGGAGATGGAACAACAAAGTCTAGATGAAAAACACACAAGATGGGGTTATAGGTTTCATTCAGCCAGGGCTGCCAGAGAGTACCACAGACTGCGGGGCTTATAAACAACAGACACGTTTTTTTTTTTTCTTTTAAAGATTTTATTTATTTATTTGAGAGAGAGAGAGAGAAAGAAAGAGCACACGCAGGGGGAGAGGGAGAGAGATAAGCAGACTGTCCACTGCACAGAGCTCGATCCTAGGACCCTGAGATCATGACCTGAGCTGAAGTCAGGTGCTTGAGCGACTGAGCCACCCAGGCGCCCCCAGGAACATATTTCTCACAGTTCTGGAAGCTGGAAGTCTGAGATCAGGGTGCCAGTGTGGTGGGCTCTGGTGAGGCTCTCTTGCTGGCTGAGAGACGGCCACCTTCCCCTCTCTCTGTGTCCCCACATGGCCTCTCCTTGCGGGGAGAAAGGGAGCTCTGTGGTGTCTCTTCTTCTAAGGGCACTAATTCCATCACGAGGCCCCACCGCACAACCAGCCTCATCGCTGCCCAAGGCCCACCTCCTAATGCCATCGCATGGGAAGTCCAGGTTTCCACATGCAAACTGGGGGTTGGGGTAGGGGAACAAACATTCGGCCCATAACGAGGCAGAATGGGTCAACGCAGAAGAAAAAAATCAGCGAAGTGGAAGACACAGCAATAGAAAGCCTCCAAAAAGAAACAGAAGACTGGGGGGGGGGGAACTATAGAATATTGCTGAGAGAAATGTAGAAGGAGCTAAATAGAGAGCTACATGTGCGTGTGGACCAGAAACCTCAATAGGACTAAGATGTCACTTCTTCCCCAACTGAAGGTTAGAGTCAAAGCAAACCCCAGTGAAAATCCCAGGAGGCTCTTCCCCCCACCCCCCAGCCCACGTAAAAACTAGTAAACTGGATCTAAAATTTAAATGCAAATTCAAAGGACCTAAAATAGTCAAAAACAACTTTAAAAAGCAAAAAGTAGGAGGATTTAGACTTTCTGACTGCGAGACTTATTAGAAAACTACAGTACCATATCGGCACAAAGACAGACGAGGATCAATGCGATATAGCACAGCCTTCTGAGAGATCAGGGCAGAATAAAGAACCCAGAAATATACCCACATATTCACAGTCAACGGATTTTCAATAAAGGCACAAAGTTAATTCTACGGAGAAAGGACAGTCTTCTCAACAAACGGGGCTGGAACAATTGGATATCCAAATATTAAAAAAGCGAACTGCATCCCACACCTCACACCCGTATACCGACATCACGTACAAAAACTAACTCCAAATCAAGTCTGAAACTATAAAGATTCTAGAAAGAAACAGAAAATCTTCGTGATATTATGTTCGGCCAAGGTTGCTCAGAAGTGATGTTAAAAACACAACCCATAAGAGATAAAATGGACAACCTGAGCCTCATTGGAATTAAGAACGGCTCTTCAAAAGACGCACTTAAAGAGGATGAAAAGACAAGCCCCAGACTAGGAGATGTTTGCCAAACCTAACATTAATGGATGAAGGACCCATATCCAGAATTTCTACTAGACTTGCAATGCAATATGAGACAACCAGAAATGTTTTTAAATGGGCTTAGGATCTGAGCAGACGTTTCGGTGAAGAAGCTATGCTGACGGCAAATGAGCACATGAAAAGCTGTTCGACGTAATTACACACTAGGGAAATGCAATTAAAGCCACAGTAAGATATAACTGTACACCTCCTGGAATGCCAATGTGTTTAATCCCCCCAACAACTAACCCTTTGAGGCAGTTCATATTATTATTGCTATTTTACGGAGGAAGAAGCTGAAGCATGAAGACTCGAAGTCTGGTAAACAGGGAACTGGGATCTGAACGCAGACACCTGGCATTCAAGAATCCTCACGCTTAACCAACTAGGCTTTAACCATCTAGGCTTCCCTAGATGTAATCGATCAGAACTTTATTTTTTGACTCACCTTTATGTTAGGTATATACAGATAGCTCTTTGTTAGATATTTTTGCTGGATCCAAGGAAAGAGGTAGAAAATTCTCTACACCTAAACTTAATTTTTCCGGGCTTTTCCTCACTACTTTGATCATAGGTGGGGGGAGAGCGCCACCTACCGATGAAAGGCGGAACCGCAGGCGCCTCAAAAGAGCGTGTTTTCTCCACCAGCACGGGTTTAAACGCTCTCGTCCTGCTGAATCAGCATCTAAATATTTAACCAGCTTGCCCCAGGCGCTAGTCTTGTTTCATCCACTAACCCGCCGTGTGATTTTGCGCAACTTTCCCCGTTTAGACCTCCGTTCCTGCATTTGTAAATAGGGTGCAGGACTTCACCTCTGCAGCTCTCACCACAGCCCTGCGTCTACTTAAACACAAGCCTGTATCGGATCTTTGCTCTCTGGATGTTCTGTGCCCGGCGATGTCCATGCATTACAGCGTTTTACCCCCACAGCAACGGCCCGAGGTGAGGGAGGGGTGAAATGCCTCTATCATCCCCATTTTACAGGTGAGCAAACCGGGGCCACCGATGAGAAGGCACTGGCCCAGTGGTATTCAGCTCATGAGAATGGGGAGTCAGGATTTGAACACAACCTCCGACTTCAGAACACGGGCTGTAAAGCCGTGGGTCATCTGCCCTCACCCATCACACACATCCCCACCCTAGGGAGTCTGGAGGCCATCGCGGCAGACCCTGAAGAGTTTTTATTTTTCTGACAACTTTATTGTCTAAAAAATAAACATTACATTTGACATACAAAGTCATTTTAAAGGACCCTGAGGGTTTTTTAAACATGCTGTGATTTATAATAAACACGTTTGATCTTCTTCCCCATTATTGACACAGAGCTCCTAAAACCCTGGCAAATTCCAAAGACAGTGATTCAGGCATCTCTTGTTATGTTAAAGAGGTGACCTTAGGGCCTCCCGTTAGGACTTGGGCTGCTTGCCAGGGAACCAAACCTGTGATTGGAGGGTTGGAACCTTCAGCACCCCCACACAGAGGTTGAGCCAGTCCCCAACGGCCAATGATTTAATCAGGCGTGCCGTGTGTAATGGAGCCTCCGCAATATCCAAAAGGACAGTTTGGAGAGCTTCCAGTTTGGTGAACGTACGGGAGTTTGAGGAGAGTCATGCCCAGTGAGGGCATGGGAGCCCTGCACCCTCTCCCCGTGACCTTGCCCTAAGTATCTCTCCCACCTGGCTGTTCCGGAATTCTGTCCCTTTACAGCAAAAACAGTCATCCAGCAAGTGGAAAGTTTTTCTGAGTTCTGTGGGTTGCTCTGGCAAATTAATCGAATCCAAAGGAGAAGGTCATGGAAAACTGATTTGTAGCCAGTCGGTCAGAAAACAATCTAGACTTTGGTTGGGCGTCTGCAGTCCAGGGAGGGCGGGTCACTGGAACCCCCAAACTATAGCCGGGCAGCCAGAAGGACAGGTGACAACCCGGAATTGCAACTGACATATGAAGTTGCAAGGGGTGGGGTCCAGTCCTGTAAAACTGGGCCGGTAATCTGTGGACTGGAACGCAATCTCTAGGTGAAGAGCATCAGAATCAACGAACCTGGTTGAACCATAGGACACCTGGCGGGTATCCCCGGAGTCCCCCGCGCTGTTGGTTGGTTTGGAGAAGCCACACACCCCCACATTGGAAACTGGGCTCAGAACCCCTTCATGCACATGCCACGGCTCCCCGCGCAAGATTCTAAGGGAACTGGCCGTGGGGGAGCAGGTGCCTGGCCTAAGACCCCCAGGGGATCATAATGTGCAGCCCCGTTAAGAAACGAAGCTATAGGGGGTATGTGCACAGGTGTGCCAGCACTCTTCCCGCCCATTTAGGCTCTAATCACATCAGAAGTATAAACAAACCTTGAAAAAAAAAAGATTTTGTTTTTAGAGCAGCTTTAGGTATACGGAAGATTGTTATCAGGAAGCTCAGAAAATTCCAGAATATTTCCTCTCTATCCCTTCCCCCCCCTCCAATTTCCCCCATTACTAACATCTGGCATTGGTGGGGTCATTTGTTACAATGGGTGAACCATAGTATCGAACCACTATTATTACCTAAAGTCCACAGTGTGAGTTAGAGTTCCTTCTTGGTGGCGTCGGTTCGTGCCCAGTGTCAAGTGTTCACCATCACACATGACACGGGGGAGTTGCCTTGCCCTAAAAATCCCCGGCCCTCTGCCTACTCCTCCCTTCCCTCCACCCAACCCCTGGCAGCCACTGATCTTTCTGCTGGGTCTCTACTTTGGCAAACTTATTTTTAAAAACATTTAAAAACGTAGCTAATTAAATCTTTTGGCACGTACTAAGTTTTTCCACATTTGAAAAGACAACATTTCCAGCTCTCGCTTTGTTGGTTCAGTCCTCCTTGCCACCTTCAGTTGAGGGGACCGAAATAAAAACTTTAAATTTAAAATCTATCAAACTCCCCAAACTAAATAAATGTAAAGGAGATGTAAATAGACTTTCAAATGCTGATTCTGGTTAGGTTTGCAGTGTTCACACTTTCCGAGTTCCTAAAACGGAAAACTGGGCTCAGACTTCTGGAACATGCCATGTTCGGGAAAGGAGAAGGCCGCGGATTCCACGGGCCCGAAGTGGCTTCCCGTGGGATGATGCGGTGACCTGTCGCAGAGGAGGGCGAGCGGGGAGGACAGTCGTGGTGAAGGACTGGTGTGAGCCACACAGTAATGGCTGGGGTACCAAGGAAATGCCTGCTGTTCGGTTTCAGATTGAGCTTGGCGTGCACAGTGGCACACAGCAAGAAATGGGGCGGGAGGGGTAACATGAGTCATGGGGATCCACCAAGAACCACGTCAAGAGTGGTGCTAGCTTGGACCATAGGGAGCCATGGAAGGTGCTTGAGTAGCAGAGTGACCTATCAGAATTGTGAGGGGGAAAGGACCTTAAGAAGGTCCTTGTAGCAGAGGACCGTGTAGCAGAGGAACCCCCTGGGGAACCATGAGAGACAGTCCTGTGCCGGCCACTCCCTGGTCTCTCCTCCTTCCAGGCACATGCGCTGAACCGCATTCTTTACGCCTTTTCTGGGTAGGACCATGTGACTGATTCTCGGGATGGAAGGTGTGGGCGTAGAGGTTGTTTCTGGACGGGGAAGCATCGAAGAAGCATCGTACTAGTCATGCACTCGAGCTTTGGAGCCTGTGCTCAGACCATGGCAATGTGAGACGGTAGGGCCTCTGTCCTCTGTGTCCCTGAGGAATGATGAGCAGGTGTCTTCCCGTGAACCTGTTCGAGTAGCCAGAGCCGAGAATNGGGGGGGGGGGGGGGGGGGGGCTTGTTCTGGCCACGTAGCCTAGTGGGGCTACCCAGAAACCGCTGCAGGCCCAGGAGGACGGGGTACGGATGAGGGTTGCAGAGCGATGATGTCATGTAGCATCAGCTGTCTGTTGCTTGTTTAGCTCCTGAGTCTCTGGGTTGGCTGGATGGTTCTTCCGGACTCACATACCTGTGGTCACCTGTGGGTCTGCAGAGGTGGCTCTGCACCACTTGGCTGGACTCTCCCGGGTCTCCAGGTCCCTGGTTTGGGATGGGCTCAGCTGGGACCACCCCAGGTGGCTCAGCCCGGCCCTGTATGTCTTCCCTCCTGCGGGCTAGCCCAGGGGTGTTCTCATGGTGTGGGCAGAGGGGTAAGCGAAGAAAGTGAGAACAGGCACACACCTGTTTTTTGTGAGGTCTCATTGGCTAATATCTCATTAGCAAAGTCAGTCACATGCCTGAGCCCAGAATCTAGGGGTAGAACTCTAGACCACCCTGCTTACAGTGGGGTGACGTGCTGGGGCCAGTTAGGGAACTACACCATCACATCACACAGAGGTGAGGCCACAGGACTTGCTGCCTGATTGGACATGGAGGGAGACATCATGAATGTATCCAGCAAAGAGATGTTGCCATCTCTACACACGCCGGCCACTCCACCTATCCAGATGTGGCCTCTGTGTCCCTGCCAGAGGGACTATCCCTGCCCTTGGGACTTACTTTGACCAGTACAATGTGAGAAAGAGACCCTGCGCCAGTTCCCAGCCTTGTCCAGCTGCCATGGAAAGGGGTTCAGGCTAGACCACTGAATGATGAGCGAGCATGTGGAGAGACAGTGGCCACATGGAGGGAAATCGAGGCACACGTGAGAATGAGAATCTTCTAATCAATCCCCCCTGAACGATGCCACATGAGTGAGCCCAGATAAAACTAGATGATGACTCATGAGAAATAATAAACCACTATTTTAACCACTGTATATATGTGTATGTGTATATACATACTTATATGTGTATTTATGGATGACTTGTTATGCAGCAGTTACTAACTGATACAGGGGAGATGGTGAGAAGGAAGCAAGGCTGATGCTCACATTCTGGACTTGAGTTCATAGGGCAGCGGGGGTACGATTCTCTGAGATAAGAACTCCAGAAGGAGGAACTGGTTTGAGGAAGGAGTTGTGGATAGAAGTTTGTTAGGCCTGAAGGATGTGGAAAGGGTGACTACAAGTGGGCCAAGGACAGAGTCTGGAGGCGTTCTCCTCTTCAGAAGTGGTTCTCAAACTTTAGTGGATAAAATTACTAGCTGGTGAGAGCATAAAGATGCCGATTCCCCAGCCCAGCCCTTGAGTTTCTGATTCAGGAGGTCAGGATGGGCTTGGACATCTGCTCTGCAGCCTCACCACTGCCCCTCTGCTCCTACTCCCACAGATGGAAAATTCCATCCCCGGTGAGGCAGGAGTTTGGCTGGGGACGGTAGGAGAGAGACCTGGGGCAAAGTGGAGAGGAGGTTTGCTTGATTTTACTTTTTAGTGTGGAATGTGACCATTTTTACAGCCTTGTGGGGAGAGGGAGGGAGAGACTGAGGAATGGAAGACCTTTCTTCCCTGCCTCGGAGCAGAGAGACTGGCTGAGTGGGAGGACCCCTGGGTAATTAGAGCTCGCAGGGCTGCTGAAGACAGCCGGGAGCAACGTGCCGGAAAGGTCTTGGGGGACATCGGTAAGGAAGATCAGAAGCAGGCCGGCCTCGGGCCTCTGCTTTGTGGCTGAGGGGGAAAAAGAGCCCGTAGCCTCAAGAGTTCGGTGGAGCCTTCTGGCTGTGAGACCCTGGGCAAGCCACTTAACCTCTCTGAGCCTCACTTGTTTCAGTGAAAGGAGAATAGTTTGCATCTTGCCTCCCGGTGTAAGGCACAGTGTCAAAGCCCAGGCCCTACACCAGACCTCGTTGGCCTCCCTGCTGTGCTGCTTACTGGCTCTGAGAACTTAGGCAAGTCCTTCCCGGTGCGCCTGTCTTCCTACCTGCAAACTGAAGATCACGACAGTCCTGGCCTCACAGGTGACTTCCTCTCTGACCTCTGGGGTTGTTTGTGCAGTTCATTCCATCTGAAATACCACTCGTCACCCCCGCTACCACCCTGTCCCGATCTGGGTGTCAGCTTTAAGGACCTCTTTCCTAACACGCCGGTTGTCTAATGTCATAGCCTTTATAAAACTCGTTACCAGGTCACCTGGGTGGCTCAGGTCATGATCTCAGGGTCCTGGGATTGAGCCCCGAATTGGGCTCCCTGCTCGGCCGGAAGCCTGCTTCCTCCTCTCTCTCTCTGCCTTCCTCTCTGCCTACTTGTGATCTCTCTCTCTGTCAATAAAATAAAATCTTAAAAAAAAAAAATAACCCAACTAGTTACCTGCTTTGTTTTCTGCTGTGGCAAGCAGGCTGGGCGCCAGGACGACAGGAATCAGGGCGGTTTGGTGGCACGAGCAGCACGTACGGAGCCACTTGTCACTGTGTATTACGGGTGACCAGGCAGGCTCAGGAGCCCCACGGCCCAGGTTCATCTCTCTGGCTCCCTTGCTAGCAGCCGTGTGACCTGAGAAAAGGAGTTCAAACATTCTGACCCTCTGTTTTCTCACCGAAAGGCACAAGGTTGGGAACACTGGTAGAAGGGATTCTGGAAAGAATGATGCTAACACCGCTGAGGGCAAGGTTGATGCACAGGATATTCACATGTACTCAACGAATCATCTCAGAATCTTTATTCATTACAAACCGAAAAGGGTACCGCACACTGAAGAGATAGGCGGACAGACGCCACCTTCCCCAGGTGGCCAAGCCATCACGGTACCAACAGCGGGACCCACTGGCATTCTGTGCCTCTCACTGTGACACCACAGTTGTGCACGTGACTCAGGTGCCTTCTGCTAAAACCTTTTAACTGGAATCTAATCATGGGGTGGGGGTGGGGTCAGACTAATCAAGATCCTGGAGTGGGTATTGTATAAGGCAAATAGCCTGGACTATATTCAAATTTATTCATGTCCTAAATGACAAAAAATGGCGAGGGGACATTTGAGGAGGACTGTTCTGAATTAAGAGACCGATGCGAACCAACGGCAGGTGCAACTTTTGACTGGATTCAGGATGGGGGTGTGTGTGGGAGGGGGGAGGTCTTATTTGGGACAATTGAGTACATTTAAATATAAAGTGTATGTTAGCTAATAATTTTGCATCAGTATCCGATTTCTCGGGTATGAAAGAGCACTGAGGTCATGCAGGATAATGCCTTTGTTCCTAGGAGCTACGTGCTGAATAATTTACGAAAGATCTCCACATCTTAGTTTCAAAGGAAAAGACCAGCCCCAAACACTTGACACAAGGTCCGCGCGTGCGCATAGCCCTCTTCCCGAGACTTACTTCCCGCGGCTGCAGAGTCAGATTGGGCGTGGGGAGACGGAAATACGTAAGGGCGTGTTCCGGTGACCGTGGAGACGTCGAAAGCAGCGGAATGGAGGAGGTGCCTCAGGGTGAGCGCGTGGAGGAGGTGTGGGTGGCGGGGCTGAAGGGACAGGAGCCACTCTAACTGTGACCTTGTGCCCGCGCAGGCTGTCCCGGGACCGGCAGCGCCCAGGCGGGCCGAGGGGCCTCATGTCAGGGCTGCCCCAACCAGCGGCTCTGCGCTTCCGGAGCCGGCGCCGCTCCCGACCCAGGTGAGGAAGGGGCAAGGCCTGAACCGGAAGTGAAGGGCGCCAGCCCGGAAGAGGTGGGGCCGAAGCCTGGGCGACGGAGGCGGGGCCCGGAGGCCTCTTGGGAGGGGCGGGCCTAGAGGAGGCGGCAGAAGTGGTGGGATGGGGTGTAGGCGGGGCCGGGGGAAGGGGCGGGGCCAGAGGTTTGAGTGACAGTGACCGACAGCGGTGGGGTGGAAGCCGTGGTCCTAGCGAACAGGGTATAGACTTGGAACTGGGGGTTGTGCGAGCTAATTCTTGGCCAGAATTGTCTTCCTTGTGAAAAGGAGCGATTCTCCCGTTCATCTAACAGAAATACGTATTCACCTCGTGGGCACAGTGCTCTGTGCCGGGGATACAGCTGTGAATGAGAGAGAAGAGGTCACTGCCCTAATGGATGTTAGTTTAATAGGGGAGACCCATCGTAAACGAGTGAGCTAGCAATTAAATCATCGCAGCCATAAGTACGACGAAGGACAAATCGGAGGGCGGGAAAGACTCTAGGGATTTACCAAAAGGATCTTAAAAAGCAGGCGGCTGAGAGAATTGTGAAGGAGTTCAGAGAGAGACTCGGTTTGATTCCTGGTTCCTGCAAACAGTATGACCTTGAGCAAGACTCCTAAGGTCTCTGAGCCTCCACTCCGTTATCCCAAATGGGGCGAGGGGTGCCTGGCTGGCTCAGTCCATAGAGCATGTGACTCTTGAGGTCAGGGTCATGAGTTCAAGCCCCACGTTGGGCTTGGAGCCAACTTTTTGGGTTTTTTTGTTTGTTTTTTGTTTTTTTTTTAAAGATTCATTTATTCATTTGAGAGAGAGCATGCTCACAAGCAGAAGATGGGAAGAGGAAGAGAAAGAGAATCCTAAGCAGATTACCCACTGAGTGCAAAGCTGGACCTGGGGCTTAGTCCTAGGACCCTGAGATCATTATCTGAGCTGAGCAGAAACAAGAGTTAGACGCCCCTTGGGACCTACTTTTTAAATAAGGGGCAGGTAGAAGAACAGTTAGTTACTTTATGGTGGTATTTTAAGGAATTGAAATAAGGTGAAATGTTGAATGCAGAGCAAGTGTATAATCTGTGACAGTTATCTGTGACTGGTCCTCATAAATGCCTGCTATTTGTCAGGGATTCTCAACCTTGGCACTACAGACATTTAGATCTGGATAATTCTTTGGGGTGGGGTGCTATCCTGAGCCTTCTTAGACATTTTTTTGTAGGATTTATATGAGAGAAAGAACACGGGCAGGGGGAGGAGCAGAGGGACAGGGAGACAGTCTCCAGCAGACTCCATCCTAAGCGGAGCACAGAGCCCAACACGGGGCTCTCGCCACCCTGAGGTCACGACCAGAGCCAAAACCAGGAGTCAAACACTTAACCAACTGCGCCACAGAGGCGCCCGGCACTGTTAGACTTTGAGCAGCATCTGTGGCCTCTCCTCACTACGTAACAGTAGCACCCTTTCCTTGTGACAACCAAAAATGTCCCCAGGCGGATTTTGCCCCCAGGTTAGGAACCATTACTATGTGTGAAGCTCTTCTGAACCTGGGAATATAGCAGTAAACACTTCAGACAGTCTGTGTCCTCAGGGAGCTTAGGTTTTAGTGCAAGGAGACAGACCAGTAAACCAATAAACAAAATTTCAGAAAGAATAATGACATTATTTTCTTTGTAGTACTTATTATTGTCATTGACTAGGTGGTATTTCACATACAGTCCCTTGAAATGGCCCCAAGGATTTAGCTCCTACTAGTCCATTGGAAAAGTGACACTTGAAATTTAGTTCAGGGACTTCATCACCTGATTTGCTTGCTTTGCAGCCATAGAAGAAATCAAAGAAAAAATGAAGACCGTGAAACACAAAATCTTGGTGTTATCTGGGAAAGGTGGCGTTGGAAAAAGCACATTCAGTGCCCACCTTGCCCATGGTCTAGCAGAGGATGAAAACACACAGGTGAGACCTTGGGAAAAACTGGGAAAGGCTCCTACATGAGGGTATGTGATGATTTCTGGATAACTGATTCCTTAGACCAAATGGAATTGGTCTCTTGGGAATCTAGATCCTTGCAGAGAGGAGGAGGAAACGCATGGCAGCTATGCAGTGAAATGAAATGTTTCATTAGATTCTGTAGCTGTGAAAGTGGATAGCAGTTGTACATTTCGTTTGACATGCTGATCACTTTGTTAAGTTCAGACTTCTTTCTCTTAGCCCCTTTCTGCCTCTTTCTAAGCCAGAGGTCTGCAAACTATAGTGCATGGGCAAATTCAGCCCCTCTCTTGCCTTTTTATGGTCTATGAGCAAAGAATGATTTTTACATCTCTAAACAGTTGCTTTTAAGTCATTTTATAGTATGCTTGATTTTGCCCACAAAGCGTAAAATACAGGTGATCCTTGAAGAACATGGGTTTGAACCACAGGGTTCCGTTTATATGTGGATTTTTTTTATAGTACTGTGAATGTATTTTGTTTTCCTTATGATTTCTCTTGACATTTTTTTCTTGGTTACTGTAGTGTAAGAGTACAGTATGTAGTATATATAATGCACAAATATGTGCTAATTGACTGTTACCTGTAAGACTTGTGGTCAACAGTAGGCTATTAGTTAAATTTTGGTGCAGTCAGTAGTTATATATGGATTTTCAACTGCACAGGGGTTATCCCCAACCCCCGCCCTTGTTCAAAGTTCAAGTGTATTTTCTGTTTGACTCTTGAGAAAGAAAACATATGCTAACCCCTAAACTTGGCCACTTATTGGTACTCCAGTCTACCTATGAGCACAAAAACTCCAGTTGCCCAGTAAAAATCCAGCTGTTCTCTGGATTTCAGCTTTAATGAAAGGTGTGGTATGATGAGGAAGAAATACTTTTTACCACAAAGCTTGAATGGAAATTCACAGTACCTGTGATTTTAAAAATATATTGGGTTATTCCTGGGACTCAGGATAATTTTACATTGACCTTAGAAAAGTGATCCTAATCGCCTAGATTACCACTTGATACCTAATAAAACCGTGAATACTGTGGTTTCTAATTTTTTTTTTTTAAGCACAGAACATATTCCATCTTGGTTTTCTTCCAAAATGAAATTTTGTTCGAAAGTCCAATGGAAAAAATGCTTCCACATCAGAACTGCTAGAGCAGCATGCATGTCTCCCAGAACCCAGCTGTCCAAGGTTGACCCCCGAAACGAGAGCCCTCGCTGAGGACTTGTGTGCCGGTGCTATGCGTAGCCCGGGCTAGAGAGCCTGGGCTGTCTGGATGGGAACTGCCAGCTGCCCTCTTGCGTCTCAGGACACCGATCAGGGCCTGCACAGGAGTTAGGAAAACAGTTGTGTTTTGTTCACTTTGAAAGCTGTTTGTTCCCACTTCAGTACTTCCCATGGCCGTCATGCCTTCTTCACACGTTGACTTATTTCTGAGCGTTAGTTTTCTTTTCATGCATTGAATATTGAGTTATTTTTATATACGAGGGCTGATGTTCAGATTTCTTTTCTAACTGACAACTGGCCCTTCTCTGTTGTTTGACTTTAAAAAAAAAAGTGCTAAAGGGGCTGTAAAGATACATTTAATCTAGTGTTGAAATTGCAAAACTGCCACTGTTTAAAAAACCAGTTTTTTACAAAACTGTTTTATTTTAAAACTCTAAAAGCTGGATTCATTTCAGTGTTGTATACCTGTAGTAGATAAACCACTCTACGTAAGTGTGAAATAGCACCATAAGATCTTAGCGTAAGGCATGATTTTTCT
The DNA here is from genome assembly GCA_002007465.1 of Ailurus styani. NCBI lineage: Eukaryota > Metazoa > Chordata > Mammalia > Carnivora > Ailuridae > Ailurus > Ailurus styani. Next base: position 4,334,121 of record LNAC01000023.1, on the reverse strand, counting down.
CCAGAAAAAAGCCAGCTACGGCGCGTAGAGGATCTAGCCCACCTTTCTGACACGCGCTCGGGACGTACACAGGCCACAGAGACACCGCACCAGTATCCAAGGACTCCTGGAATACAGCTTTCAAGTGATTGGATAAAAGAAATTGAGTTTGCTCCAGGGTGGGGCAAACCTTTTGTGTGAAGAGCCAGATGGTGAATATTTTAGGTTTTGCTAGCCCTGCGGTTTCTATGGCAACTGTTTAGTCCTGCCCTCAGACAGGAAAGCAGCCGTAGACAGTCTGTAAACAAACAAACTTGGCTGTGTTCTAACACAATTTTATTGTCACTGATATTTGAATGTCACATAATTTTTACATCATGAACTACTCTTTATTTCCATTCCCCTCCCCGGCCTTCTAAAAATGTAATAGCCGTTCTTACCTTGTGGGCTGAACAAAACCAGGTACCAGGCTGGGGTTGGCCCCCAGGTTGTAGTTCACCGGCCCCTGGTTGGGTCGGTAGCACCAGAGTCGCTGGTGCCGGCTGGGGACGAGCATCTCTGGAGAAAGCCCGAAACCTTGGGCAAGGCCCAGCCTTCTCGGGAGCGAAGAGGCTGGACTTGGACTTGGTGAACTGTCATGCTCAGCACTCCTCTCACTCACCCAGGCTCCGAATTCTCCCTTATTCCTCATTTCCGTTCTGATCAGTTTGGAATGCTGGCCTGCCGGTGGCTGAGGTGGGCTTCTCTGAAATCTGGCTCCACCCTCCAAGACGTGCTCCAGGGATTTGGGGCGAGGGAAGGAAGCCTGGGAGGGTCACCTGGGCTTAGCGAGGCAGCCTCTGGGGTGTGGTGGGGACGGATGGAAAGTGTGTGCGACGGGCAGTCTGGTGGGGCTCCTCCGGTGAAGGGGGCCGAGGAGGAGGCTGAGCCAGACCAGGAGGCTTGGCATGACCTGGTAAGATACTTGGCAAGCAGAGAGGCAGGCTTCGAGCGTTGCTTTAGGGGCATCACAGTGACAGTCAGCCGAGTGTGTGGTTGGGTGTCCTTGGAGGGGACAGGAAGCCAGATGGGAGACGGTGTTCATGTCTCCGTGAGCAGCCATGAGGACCCAGATCAGGGCAGGGGGCGGGACAAGTGCCAGGGGGCAAATGAAGGCAGAGGCGGGGAGATGGAAGAAGCAGGGCCTCTCCCCTTTGGAGAAGACGGAGCAGTCCAAGCTCCGACTGAGCACTTGGGGCAGGGTGGTGGGCGCAGCGTAGCGCAGTGGCCGGGAATACAGGCTCTGGAGGGAAACTGCCCCGGTTCCCGTCCCGTTTGACCCACGCCACTTCTGTGACCTTGGCCGGGTTACCAGCTCTCAGCCTCAGTTTTCCCTGTAAACAGAGTCAGGAGCGAGTGAGGTAATGCACATGATAAAATGCTTAGCCTGGTGTCTTATGTGTAGTAAGTGTTCAGTAAATGTCTGTGAAAGCAGTCATCGTTCCTTCACCCACTAACTGGAACGTGGGGGACAGGGGGTGATTGTTTCTGCTTTAGTGCCGGGTTTGTAGTCCACCCCCACCAAATACAGTGCCGTGCAGGTTCAGAGTCCACTTACTGATTTATTCTGTTGATCGGCAGTCTCCTGATATGTGAGGCTCATATGTGTATTGGCCAGTTGGTTGTGAACTAGTTGCCTGGTGCTGAAGGAAAATGCACCATTCGGCGTGGAAATCGGGCTAGAGAAGCTGGATTGATTTACGTGGTGGTGGCTTACCAACAGAAAACAAAACAAAACTCCGCACTGCGGAAAGTGTATTTCCTCACCCATCCTGCCCGTGACTGGGAATGCCCGTCTCCAAAGGGTGCAGGATATTGACAGACAGTAGTCTCTGAGTCTGTCTGGTTGATGAGTCTCAAGTAGCACACATTCCTTCCTTCCCTAAATTCAGGAGGGAAGTGCCTGGGTCCTTTTCTGTCCACCGTCCGGTAGAAGCTCATCCCTGCCTGTGAGCAGGGCTGTCCTGTGTTAGCGCTCAAGACAGGCAGGTGTCCAGCAGCTCATTAGCAAAGGGCATGAGCCAAGAGGGAACAGAATTGGGAACCACCCCCCCCCCGACTAATCACAGGCGGGCAGGGGATGTGTGAGTTGTGGCGAGGGGAGCAGGAGCCCTGATGGTTACACCTGAACTGGGAGACCCTGCAGACTCGGATGCTCTTTGTCCACGGCAGGGTCACCAGCTCCCACGAGTGACCAGGTGGTCGTCCTGCCTTGGGTCTGCTCTGGGGGCTGCGGGACTGAAGTGTTTGAGGCCCATCTCTGGGGCTGGTAGACTTTGGAGCTGGAAGGGGCCTGATGGTCTCCTGAGCACTTGTTTGACAGAAGCCATTTGTAGGAGGTGACGCAGCCTTGGAGGGCCAAGAGTCATCTCCCAGGACCTCTTCTTAAGGGGAAGTTTGGGGGTGCTGAGTATGGAAAAGTTTTGGATCCTGACAGCACTCTGTTCCACCAGTCTCTGGCTGGGAGAGAGGTGTGGCAAAGCCTGCTTCTCTCATCGGGGTTCTGGCACCTTCCCCAGAGGCCCTGGTAAGATTTACTCAGGCACATTTTTCTCTGCTCGGGTTCTCTGGCCTGAGCAGAAAGGGAATCCAGTTGGGTGGATATTAAGGTAGTGACAGGTTCAACAGGAAGTCTGAAAGGGACAGGACACAGGGCCCCCTCAGAGGTCTGCCTGACAGGGACATGTCACAGCCTTCTTGGGTACCGCCGTGGGAGTGAGTGCCCATGATTTGTTTCCTGCCACTTTGAGTCATTTCACTTAAGACTCACCCCTCAGTTGTGGGGAGCATAGTTCCTTGAAACATTAAATTGTTCCCGAAAGAAAGGGCACAGAGACGGAGTGGCTAGAAACCGAGAGTACTGTGAAGCCTGTTACGGTTATAGTAATGGCATAGTTTCCCGAGTGGTGAGGCTCTGGGGTGAAATGTCTGTGCACTATGAACACACACCAGCCTTGCGTGTCGTGAAGGCGGAGGAAGTCGGGTTTCCTGCTTGAACGTGGTTCTGTTGCATTCTGCAGCTGGTCCAGCAGAGGGCGGGAGAGGCAAGCGGCTGGTCTCAGGACGAACTGTTCCTGATCACCGGGCAGGCGAGCAAGCAGGAGGTGGGGCTTTGCAGGGAGCAGTGAAGAGGGAAGCAAGAAACCAATTCAGGGCAAGTTAAAAAGTAACCCCCACGAGCTACACTTTGGATGCTTGACATTTGAGCTTTCAAGATGAATATTAACTCTGCTCTTCAGAGGGTTCCTGAAGACTGTCTCAGACCTTCTCATTTATCACAGCAAGAAAGCAGGGTGTTTGGGGTGGAAGGAGTGATTGGAGGTTGCCGAGATCACTAACAAAGAGCTTTTCTAGACTTCCTCCTTATTTTCAGTCTTTGTAGAAGTGGAGGTTAAGCCATCATTAACCTGCAGGAACAGCACAGTGGGTCAGAGCTCAGTGGGAGTTTCCACTCGGGCCTCCTTTCCAGTCCCCCTGGGCGCGTGGCAAGAGCGCTGGCGTTGGAGTCGCCAGACCTCGGGTAGGTCCTGGCTCTGCTGCTTGCTCACTGAACGAGTCCCTGGGCCTCTCTGGCCTCCACTTCCTGTCCTGTAAAGCCGGGATGACGATACCCGCCCCTCAGGCACATGGTCAAGGTCGAGGGGATGGTGGCTGGGCCCGAATCTTTAGGGGACCTGACACTGGCCCCAGGCGGTCACCCCAGACTCGGGCCAGACATGGGGGATGGGTGTGGAAACCCGTGGTGTTGCTCTGCTTTGCCACCCCGCCAGGAGTCTGAGACCGTGTGGCCATGGCCTGGAAGATGAACGTTGGAAACCCCCCCCACCCCCCGCCGAGATGCCACTCGGTCCCTGCTTGACTCCGTTTCTTCCCATCTTCTCCCCTTCCTCCTTCCCTCGAACCCTGTGTTCGCTCCCGCTGGTGCATCTCTGGAAGCTTGTACGTTCGGTTCCGTCACTGCTCCTGTCTCTCGTTTCCCAGGTCGCTCTTCTGGACATCGATATATGTGGGCCGTCAATTCCCAAGATAATGGGCTTGGAAGGAGAACAGGTAAGAACTGTAACAGGAGCCGCGGGAAGGTATTCTCCGGGCTCGCCGTAGCCCCGGACGGCTAACCCCGCAGAGGGGTCGGCGGGGCCGCGCGCGTTCACGCTGGAACCAGTGCACGTTCACCAGTCCGTCTGTCTGCCTCAGCAGCCGCTGTGAGCTTGGGGGGGCTGGGCCTGTCTATCAACGGCACCTGCACCATTCAAGAAGCCGTCGTTTCAGTGCCTTCGTAGAGGGGAAGGGAAACAGCAAGTCAAATGCAGAAGTAGGGCGCGGAGACATCGCACTGCCTGGGGAAGCTAGACCCGTCCTTGCCAGGTGTCTGTACCCTGGAAACGAGGGAATGTTTTTGCCCTTGTTGTCACCCCTGGGGAACTGAGACTGTGAGGTGGCAGAGTGACGTGGGGTGGCAGGGCCACAGCGCCACAGCAGTCTGTGCAGGTGCCGGTCACACCCTCCGGCGTGACAAGACCCTGTCCGGGAAAGGGTCCCCCTCGAAGGCAGTGCACTGAGACGGGGCCGGGGGGCTAGGATGTTCCCAGGCTGTTAGATGGGTCATTCTCAATGTGATTGCCGGGCCCTGCTGGGTGCTGGGGTGCAGTGAACGAGGCAGACGAAGCCCCCAGCCCTGGTGGGAGGGGCAGCTGAGAGATAGTAGCAAGAGAAGGCCGGGTGAGGGGACGGGGCGAGCAAGGGCACGGTCAAGGGCACCCTGCTGTGGAGAGAGGCTGGGAGAGTCTTCTGGGCCACAGGAGCGCTGAAGCAGGCGTGTCCTCCACCCAGTGACGAGCAGCAGAGGGACAAAGGGAGGGGACAGGAGCCAGAGGCAGACAGGCCGGGCCTGTGGACTCTACTCAGGGCTCGGGATAGGCTGCCCGGGGTGCTGGGAAGGGCACCCGTGTCCCGCGTGCCGGCGGGCAGCAGGCTGTGCGGTGCGCACCCACGGTGAGGCTCTGCCCGCCGGCCCCGCGGCACCCTCCATGAGGCTGCCGCCAGTGCCGACTGCTCTCACGCGGAGAGAAGACGCAAGGCCTGCTGTTTTCTTCTCCGACGCCGTGGGTCAGTTCGCTTATCCGTCTTTCAAGCCTCCGCCTGCGAAGAACGAGCTGAAATAGAAGTGAAGTTGGTGGTTGGTGAATTCCGAGCTGGGTGAACTGGGGGCCGAGCATTAAGCGTACAGCTGCGGGGATGAGCACAGACTCGCTCACGCGTGCAGTTCTGCAATCGTTGGTTGTCCCTCCAAAACGTGCAGTGTCGCAGGTTTACTGGCATTTAAAAAGGACATAAAAATCGAGATGACCTTAAAGCCAGGAACCTGAGACAGCGTGTTCTAGAGTTGCATTTCTGCGGTGTCCAGAGCAGGCACATCTGCGGAGACAGAGCGGAGATGGGGGTCCCCTAGACGGGGGGCAGGGGGGACGTGGAAGGATTGGGTGTGACCGTCACGGAGCGTGGGGTCGCTACCTGGAGTGACGAGAACGTTCTCCAGCTGGCCGGTGGTGGGTGCCCAGCTCTGGCAATATCCCGAAAGCCACAGACATGTACGCTTGGAACGGGGGACTGGTGTCATGTGTGAATTAGGCCTCCGTAGAACTGTTTAAAAAAGTAAGGCTTCATCCAGAAAACGGGCTTTCTCTTTCTGCTCCCAGGTTGCTCTAAAGCCCACTTGCTAAGACCGACGTGTAGTTGGAAGTTGAGTCAGTCCTAGTCTCAGGATGAGGAGGCAGCGCGGGGTGGGCTGCCGGCTGTTACTGAGCGCCTACTGGAAGGAGAGAGTCTGCATCTCAAGGGGGCCCCATAAGCTTCCTGTTGGCCCCCTTCCCCGGGGGGTGCAGCAGACCGGCACGGATGCTCCGGCCACGGACAGGGCAGGGTCTGGGCTCCCTGGTTCACTGAAGCCAAGCCTTTCACTCCCGAACTTGCCCCGAGGTGGCCTTGCCACGTCGCGACCCCCTGCGTTTCCTCAGCAACCCCCACCTGATTGCTGTCCCGCTTGTAAGACACGTTACACCCCAGGTTCTGTGTGAGCCCAGCCAAGCTTGCTTCCCTGCCTGGATCTATCTAAGCAGTTTCGAAATAACCCAGCCTGAGGGGTTGCGGAGGGGTAGGAAATGCAGCTTCTGTTACCCACCGCCTCACCCCCAGCTGCTCACTCTCAAGTCAGAATTGAGTGGTGGCATTTAAGACGATGAACTGTATTTTTTTTAAATTGTCTTCCTTGTGCGTCAATCTGTGTGGGTGAGAAGCGTGGCCATGGTGCCTCGTTTCTTACCAGTGAACATCGGTGTTCATGTCCCCGCAGGTTCACCAGAGTGGCTCGGGCTGGTCTCCAGTGGTGAGTTTGCACCCCTTCGCCTTATTTGCAAGGCAGTGTGCCCCGGGTCGTGTGTTTAGAGTGGATACGGTTTGGGCTAGCCGCACCTCCTCGGCCCAGCTGTTCCTCCAGCAACAAGTATTCACTGCAGCACTCTTCTAGGCTCAGGGTAGGATCAGGGAGCGGCAGACCGTTTCTGTAAAAGGTCCGACCGCACATACTTCCAGTGTCTGGGCCGTACACTGTCCGTCACGATAGTGGGAAAGTCCTAACATGTCTGTCAGTGAATGATGGGCTGTTTGCCAGTAAGACTGCATAGAGAACCTGGAGGTGGGCCAGGCTTGGCCCCAGGTTTGGCCACAGTTTGCCAGCCGAGGCGAGGGCAGCCGAGGGATACCTCGGCCGTGCTTCCCGCACTGCAGCAGGTGGCCCCGGGTACCCCGTGCCGGTCCCCCAGTAACCCTTCTTCCCCCACAGTGATGTGTGCGATCAAAAAATGAGTAGACCCAGAGCCCACGTGGTCATTTTGTTCTCAAAATGGCTTTCTCAGTCTGAGCTCCGTTAAACGACAAGGAAGTGCCCTCGGCTGTGGTTTTAAGTGTTCTCTGCTTCATCCTCTCCAGTTCGTGGAAGACAACCTGGGGGTGATGTCGGTCGGCTTCCTGCTCAGCAGTCCTGACGACGCCGTTATCTGGAGGGGACCAAAGAAAAATGGTTTGTCGCTCTCCTCATCTCTGTGAGCGCAATCTTCCGAGAGCAGAGCGCTCCAAGGCGTCCTTCGCCGCCTCTCCTGTCAGGATGACGGCCGTGCTCTGCCGGGCTCTGCAGAGGATGGAGGCGAAGCATCCGGTTGTCTCTGTCTCTGCTGGCTGGAGAGAGCTAATAGACACAGGAAGAGAGCTAATAGAAATTGTTTTATAATTTGTAATGTGTACTGCGAGTCTTTCTGTCTTTGAAGCCTAGGTAACTCTGAAGTTGTTTTTCCTGTGGTTTTATAGTAGCTCATTTGTTTGCTTGTTTTTAGATTTTATTTATTTATTTGACAGAGAGAGAGAGCATGAGTAGGCAGAGAGAGAGAGGGAAACAGGCTCCCCGTCGAGCAGGGAGCCCGATGCGGGCCTCGATCCCAGGACCCTGAGCCGAAGGCAGAGGCCTTAACCCACTGGGCCACCCCGGCGCCCCTGTAGTAGCTCACTTGTGTGCAGAAAGCGTGTGAGGTGGACTCCTAGCAGGAGGGGCGGCCAGGGAGGCCGGCTGCTCGGAGGACCAGGAGGCGCCTCTGAGGGGCTGCGGGTACGGGCGGGAGGAGAGGCGCCCCCAGCTCACTCGCGCGCTCCCTGCAGGCATGATCCGGCAGTTCCTCCGGGACGTGGACTGGGGAGAGGTGGACTTCCTCATCGTGGACACCCCGCCCGGCACGTCGGACGAGCACCTGTCCGCCGTCCAGTACCTGTCGGCGGCGCGCCTCGACGGCGCCGTGATCCTCACCACGCCTCAGGTGAGCGGGCGCCCGGGGGCCGCCGGCTCCGGGCTCGGCCGCGTCGGGCGGGCCCCTTCTG
>LNAC01000023.1:4291618-4324344 GCA_002007465.1 Ailurus styani | reverse complement strand
CCTGCCCCGGTCACGGAGGCCGCGCTGCAGCCACGCCGCGGAGAGCGCGGGGGCGTCCCCTGAGTAGATCCAGCGGGGGGCCGGCGCTGCGGGCCTGTCGCGGGCTCTGTTATCGTTGTCAAGGAAGCCGAAGGTTATTCGGTGCCGTTGGACCCTTTTTCAGGACGTTCTTCTCCACTCCTAAGAAAGCACAACAAGGGAGGCTTCGGTCTGCCCGTGAATCGGTCAGTACCACCCCTCAGCACCCTTTGTTGCTAAGGAGCAACAGGCCAGTTGGCACAAGGATGGCCCCTCCAGAGCCAGCATTTATCGTGGAAGCCAGCGTGGCGGCTCCCTGGGTTCACGAGGGAAACAGACGGAGCGGGGGCTGGCCCTTCTCCAGGAAGCCGTGGGAAGACGCTCGGCCTTCGTGTCCTCTTCGTGTGCGACTTCTCTGGAGGGTGCGACTTAACAAGAGGGTCACCCACCTTCTCAGAGCCCTTCTCAGCCGTGGGCACAGGCAGGCGGCTCTCCTTTGGGGGTCCTTTTGGGCAAAGCAGGCCCGTTACGGTACCACTAAGGAGAGAAGCGCAGAGGTGCAGTGAGGTGCAGGGACGCATACCAGTTGCTACCAGCTTCTTTGCTAGCTCAATGCCTTTTTGTTTGTACCTCAGTCTCAAAGGGACCGCAAACCAAATATATGCCTCCGGAGAAAAGAGGTGGCTCGGAGCCTTAAACCTTTGGGAGCCTGGGAGTGTCAGAGGCACAGAGGCTGGGGTGTGACCGTACCTGACAACAGCAAGCTCGGAGTAGTGTGTCTGTGACTCCGTGAGCCGGGGGGAAGTCGAGACGGTTCCAAGCCACAATGACATGCCACTTACTACTGTAAAAGGAGCTTTTAGAGTTCAGAAGTGAATTTGATCTAAATCTGGAATATTCCTTATTTTCTTTTTGTCCATACAGTTGTTTGCATTTATAATAGCGTAGTTCAGAGATTAACAAACTTTTTGTATAAAAGGCTAGATGGTAAGTACTTGAGGCTTTGTGAGCCACACGGCCTCTGTCCCCACTCACTTGTACCACTGCAGGACAAAAACAGCCCGATAATATATAGAGGAACAGGCGTGGCAGTGTCCAGAAGTTTAGTTAGAAAAACAGACAAGGGCGTCTCGGCTCAGCTAAGCATCCAACTCTAGGTTTCAGTTCAGATCATGAGCTCAGGTCATGAGATCAAGGCCTGGGTCAGGCTGCATGCAAGTGGAGTCTGCTTCAGATTCTCCCTGTCACCAGCCGCCCCTCTCCCATCTCTCATAATTAAGTCTTAACGAAAACAAAAACAGACATCCAGACTGGGCCTAGGCCATACTTTGCTACCCCCCAATCTAGAAAATCCTGCACAGTTTGGCTCGGTGTAGTATATCGATGAGAAAATAGAACATGGGGATATTGTAAAGGTCATTTTTCTCTGCACTCATTGTAAGTTCGCTATTTGGCCATTCAGGTTTATCTTTTTCGGGCTTGGGGGAAATAGCCCCTAGGCTAGGGCTCAGCACAGGCTCGGCACGAGAGAGACACCCGTTGGGTTAGTCTCTGAGGCTTTATGGTGAACCCAGTGCATCGCACCAGCCGTCCCTGCAACCACCCAAACGTTTCTTCCACTTTGACTTTGAAACGGTCTTTTGAACCTTGACAGGAGGTGTCCCTCCAGGATGTCCGGAAAGAGATCAGCTTCTGCCACAAGGTGAAGCTGCCCATCATCGGCGTGGTGGAGAACATGAGCGTCTTCGTCTGCCCTAAGTGCAAGGTAGGAGCGCGGCTGCCCGCGGCTCGGCCGACCGGCCCCTTCCTCTGTGGAGGACGAAAGCCGGGACGGGGGTCTCTGGGACACTGTTTCTGCTTTTCCCTGGCATTTGGGGAAGTGGAATCACAAAAATCTGTGTTGCTGATTTAATGAAAATCCTTCTGGTGGTTAATGTTTCACATCCAAACAGCCATTTTTTTTTAAGTTGCTTTGAAATGTGGTCCGTTTTTAACGATCCTGAAACAAAATCCTAATTCTTCCCCTTTTGACTTGCCTCACAGAAAGAATCTCAGATATTCCCACCAACAACAGGGGGTGCGGAGGTCATGTGCCAGGCTCTGCAGATCCCGCTCCTCGGAAGAGTGCCTCTGGACCCACACATAGGTGGGTGAGTCTGGACGCCGCTCCCGACCCCCCGCTGCCAGGTGGGGCCTTCACACCCCGCGCACCCACCACAGGCACAGTACCGGGCAGGGGAGCAGCAGACGAAGAGCCCGCGGTCAGGAGCTCCCCTGCAGCCCAGAGAAACCGTAAACCGTGCGGGCATGTGGCCACAGGAGCCAGCAGCCCTCAGTGTGAGGGGGGTGGTGGGGTGGGGCCTGGAAGGAGGGGTGAGATTGGTCAGGGACGGGCTCGGAGGTCCCAGGATAGGACTGTGCCAGGGCGAGGGGACAGGGGGTGGAAATGCCCACCGAGGGCACTGGTGTCCCATCTCAGACAGGAATTGGGTTCTGAGGTGAAAGGCGTGAACAGAGTTAGCCTTGAAAACCCCTTAGGAGGACATCGTGCCCCCCAGGAGGTCCGGCACTGTGCAGGCGGCCCTGACTTGGCAGTAGAGGAGGGCATTGGCCTGCTTTCAGGGACCCCATTGCATGAAAAATGCTCCCCTTTTAGTACCAGAGTGCCGGGGTCTCCCCAGATTCTCCAGGTGCGGCAGCAGGGCTGCGGGAGGGGGTGGTGGACCCCATCCCCATTCTGTGCTCACGCTCGGGTGTCAGCGGCCGTGTGGCAGCTTCGGGGGGGCCACCCCCACTCTTTAAAGGACACCCCCCAAATTTTTGCTTCCCTGAGGTAGACTTGAACTTGCTGCCGTTAGCTGAGCCTGTGCGGGTGGAAGGGGTGGGCCGGTAGCGTCAGCGGAGGGGCGTCAGCAGCAGTGAACACGGGGAGCAGTGTAGTGAGGGGGGCCAGGTTCCCCCTCGGATGCTGGGTCTCGAGGCAGGGGAGGCCTTGGGTTTGTTAGCAGAGTCAGGAACGGCATGGGAGGTGCCCTTCCGGGGGAGATTGCCAGGGGCCTGTGGAGAGATGGGGTCGAGAGCAGGGTGTGGAGGGTGCTGCCTTGAGGGGCCATGTGGGGCCGAGCAGCTACTGGAGCACCTGGCACCCAGGAGCCCAGCCCGAGAGCCCTCCTCACTCGCTCCCCTGTCCTGAAACACCGCCCTGCTCCGTGCTTCCCCTCACGAGACACCGAAGCTCCAGCTGCTGCTTAGCAAGGGTACAGACCCCCGGGAAGGTGGATCTGTTTGTGCTGACGGGACGTGGTGCTGAGTTTGCCCGCCTTTTCCCTGCAGGTGTGGGAGCAGGCGGCTCCTGCTCAGAGGCCCCTGGAGGCAGGCGGACGTGCGGGATGTGTGTGACAGGGTGGCCAGTGGCATCCACACACGCTCTCCGCCATCAGCCTCTGCGTGTGCCACTGCCTGCGTCCAGGTCCCTAGGACAGCAAGACATTAGGGGGATACCCGGCAGGGAATGGGAAGGAGAGAGGAATTTGCAGGGGTGGGTGCGGTGCGCTCCTGCCTGGCTCCAGCTTCGGCCAGGCTTTTCTTTTTAGAGCCATTTTTCACAAAGAAGCAAAGGTTTGAGCACTTTGCAGTAGACGATAGCAAAGCCACAGGCCCCGAGTGCAGCTGCTGTTCAGTCCAAGTTCAGCGAATGAAGTGCCTTTTAGTGGGCAGGCCTGTGTGACAAGTTATGAGGCCATGAGCCTCGCTTCTAGCTGAAATCTTGAGGCTGGCGAGCATTGGAGAAGGGTGGTGAGCTCTGTCCTAAGCTGGAAAGGACGACAGAGCTGGGCGGTCACTGTGACTCCCCAGAGCTCTTTTTGTCCAGTGGGAGCAAAGGCGGAGTCCTGGGAACAGACAGGAAGGTGCGGAGGGACACACTCCAGGCCCTGCTGGGGCCTCCATGGCATTCCCTGGCACTGTGATTCTCGGCCCTGCCCTGGCCCCACAGCCCCGAAGCTCTCGGGTCAGCACCCTAGCCTCAGAGCCCTGCTCTTCCACCGCTACCTGGAGCCTCCAAGCTCCCCTGGCCTCGTCTGTAAGAGTGGGTGGTCACAGGGACTTGCAGAGACATCAGGAGAGGAGACCCAGAAAGCCTCAGAAACCAGCTCTTGGGACAGTAATGCCTGTTCTCGGGGCACAGTGAGAGGAAAGGGGTCCAAGCCGGGGCATGTTTAGAAGGGGAGGGGAGGGCCCCCTAGGGCAAGGAAGACTCAGGAATACCGTGTGCAAATCAGTGCACAGCAGCCATTCTGTGACTATGTGGGTTCCTGGCGGTCCTCAGACTTAGTCCAGCACATTCCCAGGCTGGCCTGGGCTCCGCCTCTGCCGGCCCCTTCTCCTGGCTCCTTCCCTCCCTCGGTTTCCCTGGCTCAGGGGGCAGCTGGCCTGGCCAGGGCCCACCAGAGGTTGGGGAGCAGAACCACTGACCTGCTTCTGCCATAGTGCCGAGCAGCCGGATGGGGGTCTGCTGGGGGTCTGCCGAGGCTCGGGGGCGGGCAGAGGGGAGAACGGCCCCGGCCCACATTCCCCGTGTGTGCTCGTGCTCCCGTTCAGGTCGCGTGAGTCCTCCCCTTTGCTCTTCACTGCAAGTGGGCGGGGCTCCGGGTCTTCCCGTCACGGGCTAGAAAGAGCCCCTACTTCACCTTGCCACTGTTTTCTTCATGGATTTTCTTTCGTTTCTCTAAGGTAAGAGTTGCGACAAAGGACAGTCTTTCTTGCTGGACGCACCAGATTCTGCAGCCGCTTTAGCCTACAGAAGTATCATTCAGAGTACGTGTGCGCGTGTGCCCCGTGAATTCCGAGCGCTGCCCGGCTGGGTGTGACGGTCCCGTGTAGAGCCATTTGTGGGTCATCAGGATCACTGCCCCTCGGCCTCGGGTGGAGACAGCAGTGTTCGTGGGGCCGGAATGACCCCCCCAGCACAGGAAGTCAGGTATCTCTGAGAAAGCCGTTGAGGTAAAAAATAAATAAATAAAAAGGAAAGAAAGAAAAAAATGAAACCAAGCTCAGGCCTGTACATGCTGGTGAGTGGCCAGCAGAGGCCTGGGTTTTAAGGCGGCTGGGGCGGGCGCCGTCATTAAAGCCATGGGCTCTCGGGCTGTGGCAAGTCCCTTTTACCCAGGGAAGCGGTGTCCGGGGCGGATACTAGCTGGCCCGCCCAGGCTTCCTGATCTGTGGAATGGGCCGATGGATGATCTCCAGCCGTGCGCTGAGGCCCACGGTGGCGGCAGAAACAGGACTGTCTGGGGCGTCGAGCCAGGCGGGGATTCGGCCCTCACCACGCAGGCCGGGCTGCGGGAGACGGGCCCGTCCTCACCCTTCGCTGTTGTCTCATGTTGCAGAGATTCGGGAGTTCTGCGGTCACCAGCAGCCCAAAGAAGAGCACCTCACTGGTCCCTGAAACACGAGAGCATTCGGGACACAAGCTGCATGGGGAGCTCCGCCCGGGGACAGAGCAGGGGTCTTGGGCAGAAAGGGACCAGACTCTGGTAGGGCGTGAAGTCATTTTTCCAGACACTTTAATTGTAGTATTTGTACACTTTTCAACATACATATAAAGGCGTTCTTTACAAACATGCTGTGTTAAGAATAGAAATGTCTCCTCAAACCTCTCCCCAAGGCCTGCTTCCGAAAAACCAGCAGCCTGTTCAGGGAATTCTTCTCTGCTGGAAGCTTGTGGAAGGACAGGGCTTCTTGCTTAAGTCACTGCGGCCTCAGGAGAGATGCCTGAAAAAGAACCATCACGAGACCCAGTCATGGTTTCAAATCACGCGGTCTGAATGCCGCTGCTTTAGGTTGAGCGGAACATGAAAGTAGCCCCAAAACGCCCTTAAATCACCCATGGAGACAGAATGGGGGGGTCTGGGCCCGTGGCCCGTGCACCAAGACGTGTTCACTGTCCAGTTAATTTCCGCTGTCCTACAAGACCATTTACAGGGTGGTTCTTTTTTTTCATTACATAAAAGAGACCAACATAAACTCCAGAATTCTCACTGTCAGATGCCCAGGAACTGACAGCAACAAGGGAAGAGTCGATTCCCGTCTTCTAGCTCCCTCCGGGCATCCGGGGAAGGATGGGCAAATCCCTTCCTGCTCTCCCTCTCCCCTCATTTCCAGCCCCTCCCCTCGGGCCTGCGCCCATGCTGGAGTTTGCGAGTGTTCCATGTGAGGTAGGGGAGGTGCCCGGGAGGCGGGGGGAAGGCCCAGTGCCCAGACCCCTCCCCACCCCCCGGCTGGCTCCACCCCGCTGTGCGCCCTGGCCCACCGGCACAACTGAGCCCCAGCCCTCACCTCCATCCTGCCTCTTACCTAATGCTTGTGAATCTCCAGCCCCTCAAGGCCTGGCTTCTGGAAGTCGCCTGGGTTGGCCTGCAAGGAGAAAGTCAACTGGGGCTTTGTCCTCACACATGAGGGGCCTGATTCTGCTGATACAAGGGCCAGAGCAAATCACAAGGTAACCGAAAGCCCACAGGGCTCATTGCTCGATGTCTTGGCACAAAGTAGCCGTGTTCACACTTTAAGGTGGCACAAATGATCAAATTGAAAAGATCTCACGCTTCTAGAAATATATGCTAGGTTACAAAAAATTGTGTGTGTGTAGCACTTGATTCTGTAGTTTTTAAGTCACTTAAAACTAACGGGCATTCCCGGAAGGACTAACACTGTAGGATTCCACTTACACAAGCTCCCTGGAGGAGTCCGAGTCCTACTGCAAAGTAGACGGAGGGAGGCTGGCGGGGGGATGGAGACCAGGAGTTACTGTGTCCTGGGGACAGTCTCAGTTTGTGGTGAGGAAAAACTTCTGGAGAGGGACGGTGGTGATGGTGGTGTGACAGTGCGCACGTACTTAACACCACGGACCCATACATTTAAAAATGGTTAAAGTGGTCAATTTAATGTGCCATTTTCACACACACACGCACGCGTGCGTGCATGCACACACACACACACACACACACAGACACACCACTGACCCTGGCAGCCTAGCTGACACACACACACACACTGATGCTGGCAGCCTAGCTGACAGGGAAAGCGTTAAAATGGCATTTGCCGGTAGGCCACCTGCACTTGAAGGGCCTGGGGTGCAGGAGTAAGCAACTCACCGTCTGGAACACCGTCTGGGACAGAAAACTGGCTGCGACTTTGCTGATGTCACTCTCGCCTCCCATCTTACAAAGGACGTAGCCATACAGGTTCGCAGCTTGGAGGGAAATCCCAGCCATCACAAGGGCCTGCGCGCAGACAGAACAAAGGTGGTTCTTCTACCGGCACGTATTGAAATGATCCTCCCAAACCACGGAGCAGTGGCTCTGGCCTGTACGGCGTCCCACACAGCCTTCTCCGAGCCTTCTCAAGTAATCACTGGCACCTTTTAGTCAGCAACCACCCGAGAGGGTGGTGCCTTTCTCCCATTATGTAGGGAAGACACTGAAACCCGGAGAAAGGAAAGTTGCCCAGAGTCCCAGAGCTGATGCATGGCTGGGCCAGCAGCCAAACTCCAGAGCCCCCACTTCTGATTACACAGCTACTTAAACCGTCTGTGGAAGTGTTCTTGCTGAAGGAGCCAGATCACAGCCGGGAAATAGAGTAATAGAAATGAAATAGGGGCACCTGGGTGGCACAGTCAGTTAAGCATCCGACCCTTGGCCTCAGTTCAGGGTTTGATCTCAGAGTCATGAGTTCAAGCCCTGGACAGGGCTCCAGGCTGGGTCTGAAGCATACTTACAACCTATAAAATAAAACTTCAGCACTCAGACTTGCTTATTCCTACTTAAGAACATTCTAAGGTAGGATGTCACTTGGTTTTGCTTACAGCTCTTCTCTCAGCATTATGCATAGGAGTCCAAAAGAGACAACCAGATGTTGATGAGAACCAGTAGATGAAGGGAGAAACAATGTAGCATGTCCATACAATGGAGTATTATGCAGCCATAAAAAAGTGTTGATAAATGCTACAGCAGAGATGAACCTTGAAAATCAGTGTTAAGTGAAAGAAGAGTACAAACGATCATAGTATAGAATTCCAGTTACAGGCAACGTCTGGAATAGGTAAGCGTTGGAACAGAAAGAGGAGCACACCAGGCGCTGGAGACGGTGATGGCTAGAGGGTACAGGGCTCCTTTTGGGGTGCTGAAAATACCCTAAAATGGGCTGTGGTGATGACCGCACACTGAATATACTAGAAGCCCACACACCATACGTGCTACATGGGTGGACTGTATGGTATGTGAATGACCTCAGCAAAGTGGTCTCAACGGATACTAAAGCCCACCCCTGCAACCCTGGTCTGTGCAGACAGCAAAGCACTGTCCGAGTCGGGGTGTCACCTTACCAGCCACTTGAGCTTCAGGGAGAATAAGGTGCTAAAGAAGAACACTATCCAAATGAGCGGGCAGATGATGAGGCCGAGCCAGAAGATGCGAGCTTCCGCCTCCGTGGCAGCGATCTGATTCGGAGACGCCTGTGAAGGGGAGAGCGCGTCCATTTCAAAATGAGTGGAAATGGTTGCAGAGGAGTGGGCGGTCCTCTTGGCTTCTCATCCACGGGCTTCCGACACCCGCTGGTTTCAGGGGCGCGCCCGCAGCGGTGACCTGGCCCACACCAGGGCTCTGAGCCACACAAAGCCCAGAAGGGACGCGTGCAAACCTTCCACAGCCATTTTCCTGGTTCGGGTTTGACTTGTAAGGGACTATACCTTTCTGGCTTCAAAAATCCAGTGGCTTTTCCCATCTTCATCTATCTGGTTCCACCAGCGGAGGCCCACCATGAGTCTCCCGGTTACGTTCTGGGAGAAATGGACAGGAGGACTCTAAGCACGCCATAGGGAAAGGAAATCTCTTCCTTCCACTGATGAACAAAATAAAGTCACCGATTTGTATTGAACTTGCCCTGGGAGCAGGAGGAGAGGTAAGCAGAACTAAGCTTACCTTAACCAGTCCCTTCCCCGCCCCCCACACACATGCACACACCCCCGTCAAACAATATGTAGCATATGTATTTTAAATATATGCAAATTTTACAAAAAATCCAAGCTGTAGGGAGTTGCCGCCCTCATGGGATAGGTATCTGCAACCGTGGCAGCTGAGAACCAGGACCATTTTCAACTCTTAATGTTCAAGTGATGTTAGCTCAGTACTCCTAAATATGGATCCTGCAGTGTCAATGAAAAATACCCCTTGGCCCAGATCAGCCACATGCACAGGGAGCATCAGCGTCTAGAATCACAGCCCTCGTGTGTTCAGGAGCGAAGGCGTCACGAGCAAGGTGGCCTTATACCTTCACAGACCAGAAGTCAAAGGACAGGAGGAGGAGCACGGTAACAAAGCAGCCCACAAAGCTTCTGCTGAACCAGTCGCAGCACACATAGGTGACGATGGCGCTCACTCGGAAAAACAGGTGGAAAAAGGTGGCCAACGGGTGCCTAGGAAAGAACCCAGAAGCCTCCTCACTGCCAAGGCCAAGAGGGCCAGCACCAAACTCCCCCGATGGGCTCTAACTTTGCACGCTGTCCCCCGTGCATGCCAGCCCCACTCCATCAGCCTGCCGCTCCGAGGATGCAAGCCAGTCAGATGTCCTGAAACAGTCATTATCATACCAGCTGCTTTCCCCTCTCGAAGAATCCAGTACTTTCCCCTCATTTGATTGCAAATATCACGGGCCCTCTTCGAAACTCGGCCACCTTTGAAGTGAAACAGGACAGTGGTCACTGCCTTCCCACCTGGTAGCGATAAGGACCAGTTCCTTAAAGGCAAAGGTTGGGTTATTCCACCAGTAACTGAGCAGGCCATGTGCAGCCCACGGGTGCAGAATCTCGTGTCACCAGGGAACCCATGTACCTGGATAGAGGGAAATCATGACTCATGCCACATCAGCTGCTTTAAATGAAAGTCTAGCAAGACCAGAGACCCAAGGCTCACTCGCGTCCAGGGGCCACCCATGTATCCAGAGCAGAGAGAACTCCTGTCCATAGGGGCCCGGCCGGCAACACCGGGGGGGACACGGGCCAGGCAGAAGACCCTCACGCCATCCTGATTTTCTCTTTGGAACCCACTTTGGTAGAGCACCGGTAGAAACAACGCAGAGCGAGAAAGCCACCGTGCAAGCCAGGTGGCAGATGACAGCAAAAGCACCAGGCAGCAGTGGGAGGGAGAGGCAACCGCCAGACCCGCTGTTCGCACGAGAAGCCAGAAAGTCAGGGTTGCGACAGGAACATGCTTTTTTACCTGACGGCCGCTAGTAATGTTAACAGGATAGCGCAGGCTGTGTTTCACGCTGGCCCGTGACCCTCCACCTCCCAACCCCTCGGTGCTCAGAGAGGGAGCCAACAGACCTGCTAGCTGCATGGGGGTGCCGCCTGCTCGTCCTCCCAAGAAAGAGCCCTGCAGAGAAAGCAAACTGGGCTCCTAGAGAACTGGGTGGTTTCTGACTCTCAAGGGAACACGAACAGACTCCAAAGCAGGGTTTGTAGTGCCTTCTCCCCTCACTCCTGATGGTCCCAAGAAAGGAGCAGGGCCCAAACCCCAGCTGGCCGCCACCGACCTTCTCATCTGTGCCTTTTAGATGCTGAGCTCTCCTGGCAGCGTGGCTGCAAGCCAGCCTGAGACACGTACCCGGCCCTGAGGCGTCAGGCATGATCCCATACGCCCTCCGCATCTGGAATGTTCCCGAAGATCACACCCTTAGGGTTCTCTCATACCCTTTTTTTAAAATAAATGTTTGCTATTACATTTTATTGCTTTTCTTTTCTTTTTTTTTTTTTTGAAAGTGAGAGAGTGAGCATGCAGGGTTCCAGGGGGAGGGGCAGGGGCAGAGGAAGAGAATCTCAAGCAGACTCCCCGCTGCGCATGGAGCCCAACACGGGGCTCAATCCCATGACTCCGAGATCAAGCCTGAGCCGAAACCAGGAGTTATGCATTCAACCGACTGTGCCACCCAGGCACTCCTTCTCTTAAACCCTTTCAACCTTAAGTCTTCCTGAGGATCTTTTAAGTCAATGTCTCAATACAATCCTGCCTCTTTGCCCTGAAGATGAAGGCATCCTCTCCGCAGTAACTGGAAATTCTTTGAGGGTAGAAGCCACGTCTGAGATCATTTGATGTCCCCGATATCATCTGGCATTCAGTTTCTTGGCCAACAGTTTTTGCAGCCAGCCTTGTAGTCGGGTCTGTGTTGTGCAACAGTCTAGACTTCTAGGAGGCCTGCATGGCCCCTGTTCCAGAGTAAAACCTGGAAGTTAATGTATTTGAATAAATCCCCTGCCCACCCACTTTTTTTGGCTGTGGTTTCCTAAAATGAAAAGCAGAGAAATTCCCATTGTTGGAAGGTTCTCAGTTGGGTCCCAGTTAAATGATGTCCTTAACTTGTCATGGAAAGTACCACACCATGGTCACTGTCATTACTCAAAGCCCAGAGTAGACAAGGATGCCAACGGCAACCTCAGATACTGCTTTCATCCTGTTTGATGCAGGCTGACCTCTGGGCCACCCGCCACAGCCTCCTTCAGTCTGCCTCTGGACTTGGCCCGGCCTGTGTCCCCCACCAACACTCACGTGGTCTCAGACCAATTTCCTGGTCTTGAGGGCTGTGAAGGCCATGGCTTACACCTGTCCACCCTTCCCTGCCAGGGGGTCCTCCGTCCCTCAGGGTTCTCTCTGCCACCTCCACAGCCACAGAGCACATACACGCACCGACAGTCACCTCCACCTCCCAAAGCCACCGGCTCCCAACGCCACCTTCCCAGGCACCCACCTGGCCACGTCCCCCGCACCCTCAACACCGAGAGGCAACCAGGACCGAGGTGCCAGACTGCCAGTGTTCAAATCCTGATTCCAACCTCAGAGCAGCTCTGCGGCCCGCCCTCAGCCACGCAACCCCTGGACACCTCCGTCTCCCCTTCCGTAAAATGGGAATGCGGACAGCGGCCACTTCCTCGCTGCGTGAAAGTGGCACGTAGAAAGCGCCTGAAGCCCAGAGCGTGCTCAGGGGACCATGACAAGCTTACCTCAGCCCTCAGTCACTCGAAACTGATGCACCTCCAAGGAGCCCGACTGTGAAATTTCCCCGCCTGACCACAACTTTCTCTCTCACTACCAGGGGCAGACCTTCACCGCGGCAGGGATCCCCCAAGTCTCCTGACTTCTCCACGTCCCCCCTGTCCCTCCACCTCTCCAAAGAACCCTCCTCGTCCCTCAACTTTACCAGGGCATTCCACTCGCCGGGTAGAAAGGGGCCTGCTACCGGAGGTGAGCACGAGGGAAGGCCAGGCGGCGAACGGGAAATGAGAGGACTTCGAGGGCGGTCAAGGAGGGGAGAGTCGGGCTGGGCCTCTGTGTAAGTTTTAATCCACTTGCACAGTCCTGGGCCCCACACCCGCGGTCTTCCTCCTCGGAGGAAACTCAGGAGGTTCCCAGCTTGGCATGCACGTGAAAGGCACCTGAGGAAGTCTGAGGAGGTACAGAAGGCCCCTCCTCCCAGGGCATGTGGGGTCAGACCTGGAGCGCGGCCTTACAAAGGAAGGGCCCTGCTCGACACTGGATTCAAACTCTGGCCCACGAGCCAAATCTGGCCCACTTCCTGTTTCTGTAAGTCAGGTTTTATTGGAACACAGCCACGCTTATTCATTCGCCAGCCTGCAGTCGAAAATATTTACCCAGAAAGTGTGCCAACCTCTCCGCTCCAGACCAGCAGGAACAATGAGGAAACCAGGCGCTGTTCAAAACAAACCAAAATAAAGCAATACTGCTACTAGTGGTCCCTTCCCCACCGCACCCAAAAAGAAAGCTGCTTTCAAAAGCACAGTGGAAGCCGGCTGACGATGGTGTTAGAAGTCCGAGTACAGTTCTCTCTGGGGGTGCGTGAGGGGACACTGCCTGAGACGGTTCATGCACACAGGTGCCGGACACACTCCGTATCTGGATCTCAGCTGTACACACGTCCAGAAGTTCAAACCACCCGTGACACCCATTACCCAATTAGTGCACTTCATGTACACTACACCTTCAAGACCAAAGAGAAATCCTTGCAAATCACCCTAAATATTCTCTATGTGAGACAATCCAGCAATCGCACTACTCAGAATTTACCCAAAGGAGTTGAAAACTTAGGTCCACGCCCGCAACAGGGACAGATATTTATAGAGACTCTAGGCATACCATTGCCCCAAGTTAGGAGCAACCAAGATGTTCTTAACAGATGAATGGATCAACTGTGGTCCTTCCACACACGGGCCCCTCTTCTTCAGCACTAAAAAGGAAGGAGCTCTCAAGCCAGGAAAAGACAAGGAGGAACCTTAATTGCTTATTACAAAATCCAAGAAGCCAGTCTGGAAGGGCTGCATGCTGTAGGACCCCGATGCCAGGACACAGTGGAAAAGACTAAAAAATGGACACAGTAAAACAAAAACAAAAAACAAACCAAAAAAACCCAACAACAATGGTTGACAGAGGTTCATGGGGGAGGGAGGGTGAATAGGACGAGCACAGGGGACTTTCAGGGCAGTGAAACCACTCACAGTAATGGTGGCCTGATGTCACTACGTGCTTGTGCGAGCCCAGACAATACACAGGCACGAAGCTTCACGTAAAGGATGAGCTGTAGGTGAACAATGCTGTGTTCATTCATCATTCAAAACAAATATAAGACATTAACGCAAGATGTTCATGGGGGAACTTCTGGGTCGGGGGAGGGACTTATGGGAACTCTGTACTTTTTGCTCAGTTCTTCTGTGAACCTAAAAGGATTCTAAAAAATGGACGCAGGCAGCGGCCAGGGGGTGGGGGGCCTGTGTCTAAACTGAGTCAAGAGAGTAAAGTCAGGGGAAAACCATGTCCCATAGGCATATGTATCCCCTTTCCCATAAACTTCCAAGGCAGGTCTGACCTGAAGGTCTAATCCTAAATTCCGCAAAGATCCAGCAGCATCTTAAAAAGCCGTCCCTTCGTTTCACTGTTTAAATTACTTTGAAAACCATGCTCTGGTTTGTAAAAACAGTCTCCAGCTTGAACTCCTCAGCAAACAGCCTATTTTAAGTTCTCTTCCTTTAAAGCCTCATCCTTCTGGGACGCCTGGGTAGCTCAGTGGGTTAAGCATCTACCTTCGACTCAGGACATAATCCCANAGAGGGCCGGACCATGTGCAGCTCATGATGGAGGCTCATTGTTCTCTGTACTTTTATGTAAATCTGAATTAAAAAGTAGAATAAAGAAATCAAAGGCAACCTCCACTTTGCATGGAGACAAGACACGTTTCCGAATAAAATAAGCCCACGAGCTGAAATGCAGGGGGCTATCTGTGGCCAACGTAAAAATCCAGACCTAAAAATCCCCAGTTGAGTAATTGACCATCACACTTGGATGCAGGAGGAAAATTCCAGAAAGTGGGTCCTTTCTTCTGGGCTTTACCAGAAAAAGAAAAAAAAAGGGGGGGGAGGGCACCCCTCCTTGGGACATAAATGCCCACCTAGCCCCCACCTGGACAGAGGAGGCAGTGAGAGCCAGAGCGCCTAGATCCACACTCGCACGCATCCTTGTCCATGCTGGGGACAGAGCCCATTCAGAGCCTTGCTTTACTCATCTATAAAATGGGGGGACAACATCAACCCCAGATGCAGGCAGTTCCTGGAGAGGAAACACCTCGGACTCCAGGCCAGAGGGGGCCTCGGGGAGCTGTAGCTATTCACTTGGCTTATCGTTTCTCATTCATGGGCACAACTTTTGAGAGGGGACAAAAGTGGATTTAAAAAAAAAAAAAAGCCTCGGCCAGTGGTGCTCTTTCTGGACGTCCTGTCTCACAGGTTTTTCCCCCCACCGTTAAAAAGGAATAGGGCGCCGCTATGTATCTCTTCAGCCCCGACGCCCACTAGGCAGGTGGCTCTTCCGCTCACGGCCCTGTGCCACGATGAAGACGCGGGAGGAAGGGGACCCCCGCGCGCGAGGGGGAGACAGCGAAGGCACCACCTGCCCATCCCTCAGCCGCTGCCCTGGGCCCCAGGGACCTCGATAGAAAGGCGGGATCAGAGGAAGGCGTCCCCCCCGGCCTCCCAGCCCGGGACAGGCAGGTATGCGGCCAGCTGGGGTGTCTGCGCGCAGGCGGATGGCTGTGTCCTCACAGCTTCGCTTCAAAGGTTAGCCCAACACAGGTCTGAGCGTGGAAGCAAAAAAACAAAACAAAACAAAACAAAAAACACCAGACTTCCCTCTGGTCACCAGGGTTTGAGCTCTTGTTTCTGTTCTTGATTTCTTCTTAAAGAGACATCCCAACTTCAGAGACTGGACAGGCTGAGCGAGCAAATTAAAGCGAACCCGCCGGGGATGGGTCGCTGGGCCCAGGCTGGGCCCCGTGTTTGGGGTGGGGGGAAGCCCCCTCTCTCTCCCGGGGGCACCCAGCCGGACTCCCCCCTACACGGCTCAGAGTTTTCAGAACACCTGGACACCAACAAGCCGAAAACCTGACTTCCAACAAAAACATGTCCAAGCGTGTTCCTAAGGACAACACGGACAATCGCCACAGGTGGACACACGTGTCCATCGCCAGAAGAAGGGACAGAAGGGACTTATCCCTACAGGGGGACAGGACTCGGCCACAGGAAGAAATGAAGCAGGGGCCCCCACGTGGATGAGCCCAGGACACGGGAGCCGGACCCCAACGGCGCAGAGAGCGCAGGGCTCCACGGACGAGAGACGGACGCTGAGAAGGGCGGCGAGGGGACGGGGCTCTTGCCTCACGTGTGGGGGCTTCAGATGGGTGGGAAAAAATGTTCTGGAGACAGACGGTGCTGACAATACTGAAAACATACCTAAAGCCGCTGAACTGTGCGCTTAAAAATGGTACAAAATGGTACATTTTAGATTATGCCTGTTTAACCACAATCAGGAAAATACCAAAAAAGTGGCGGGGGGGGGGGGGCAAACACAAATGACCTTGAGTCCAAGCAGCCAGGCCACGTCCTGGAGGGCCCCGTTCAGAGCAAACATCCAAACAGGCAAATGGAGGGGGCGCAGCCAGCACCTGAGAGGCTGTGGGGGGCCGGGGGACACGGGGGGCTGAGTGTTCAGTGGGTACGGGTTTCCTTTGGGGGCGACGGAAAGGTTCTGGAACCAGACGAGAAGGTTGGTTGCACACATGTCCTTGAAGTGTTCGCTTTAAATGGTGCAAATGGTCAATTTCACATTACGTGTATTTCACTGCAATTTGAAAACAAGCCAGAAAGAAACGGAGGCGTGAGCGGTGCGGCCGGGGGGAGCTCTCCTGCAGAAAGACGCCGGGGCAGGGAAGCCACGAGCCTCGGGGACCCGTCTGGACCCCCACGCCCGCGGCCTGCACCCAGATCCTAGCGCCACCCCCCAAAGACCTGCGTGGCCCTGAGCGGGGGACTCAGCCTCTCTGTGTGGGTCCCTGTGTCCTCGCCTACGAAACAGGACGGCTGAGACTCAGGGCTGCCAGGGGATTCCAGTCAGAGTTGACGTGAGTCATGCGTGTGCCCCGCCAGCGGCTCCAACTGCACACAAGGAATTTCGGGGAAAATCCCAGGAGAATCATCAATGCGCCTCTGGGGTTAGGGTACCACCTGGTGGGCAGCGGGGGTTCCGGGAGTGCCAGCTGGGATCGGAAATGGTGCGTCTGCCTAGGGGGCCAGTCCTTCCACTACCGGCCTTCCCTCCACATACGGATCCCCTGGGTCTTGGGGTAAATCTGGATTCTGACTCAAGAAGGCAGGGGTGGGGCCCGAAAGCCGGCACTGCAGTGGGCACCCAGGTGATGCCGCTGCTGCTGGTCCTCGGACCACCCCTGGTGTAGCAGGAGTAGAATCACCAGCTGTACCCCGTTTCCCGGAGTGGCCCGAAGACGACACCACAAGCAGGGGGGTTTAAAACAGAAATCTCTCTCTCTCAGGCTGGAGGCCAGAAATCCACCAAAATCACAGCGTCGACAGGGTGGGTTTCTGCTGAGGGCTGTGCGGAAGAATCCATCCCGTGCCCCTCTCCTACCTTCTGATGGCAGCTGGTACCCTTCGCAGTCCTTACCTTGTGACTCCTCCCCTCAGTCTCTGCACCCAGCGTCACACGGCGTTCTCCGCCTATCTGTCTTCCCAAGGCTGGCTTTCTAGAAGCACACCCATCAACGCCACATGAGCAGCCCACCCTGCTCCCGCTGGAGCTCAGCTTTCCTAATTAGATCTGCAAAGACCCTGTTGCCAAGGAAGGTCACCTTTCGACGTACTAGAGGTTAGAACTTCCACATATCTCTTTTTTTGGAGAGGAGACAAGTTAACCCATAACATCTACCTTGGGACAAATGAGCCCAAATAAGGCAGGTAAGAAGGAGACACAGAGACATCTTGCTGATAAGGAAGCAGAAACACTGGGAAGGGAACAACCCCAGGTTAGAGCAAAGAATCATTTATGCAGGTGATCATGGCTGGAATCAGGCCCCGCTGGGTGGTCTTTTCTGGTTTGCAGGAAGGTGTGCTAATAAGGGCTAGCAGGGGCTCAGCTGCTCTGAGCGGCAGACTCAGCACCAGAGCCCAAGTCCTTAATCTCTCAGGCCTGAGCCTCCAGGCTGCCCCACGTGGGGGCTGCCCCCCAGTGAGCCACAGAGCAACAAAGAGGGACATGTACTTGCTGACAACGGTGACTCCCCCCAACCCCAAATACGTCCGCTAAGAGATGGCAGTCCAGGCCCACCTGACACACGTCCGAGCCACAGAGCCTGGGAGCTGAGGCAGGACACGCACCCAGACTGTGGCAGATTTCAAGCACAGATGGAGAAATCCGCAGGGTGAGGCTGGGACATCCGAGCAGGTAGCATGGAAGCTTTCCGAGACCACGAGAGTCAGGGCAAAAGGCTCAGAGGCCAACTGGGAGAGGCTCCCACAGGCCAACCATCTGAGTAACAGTGACCAAACACCTTAATCCGTGAGTCATCTGAAACTTACCAGCAGCCCTCTGCGCTCACTTATGGGGGATTCAAGGGGATGACGGACTCATCGCTAGAACACAGAAGACTCAAAGGCAAGAATCTAACAGGCATCGTGCCTTTTCTCTATAAAGTACACCTGGCAATGATTACAACATTGACCCGGGAGAAGGAAGCTTCTAGATCACTTCGGCTCACTAGTGAAGACGGAATGACAGAACTGGAAAGCGGCCAGGCTACAACCCCAAAAGGACTCAGGCATGGAGGCCGCCGAGCACCATAAGGCATTAGCCCCTGGTGGAAGGAGGCCCCCCACCCCTTGAAGCTGGCACCCCCCAAACAGCAACACCTGAATCTCATCAAGCCCCCGGCTCCACCTACTAATTTGCAATAAGTGTAAGGGCTGAAGGAAAATACAGACGGGGACTCCAAAATCCAGACCGTAGGAAGCTCTACAGAAAATCAGCATGATCACAAAGTGGAAGAAAAGACAGAAGGAGACTGGGAAGCTTACGGGTTAAGGACCTTCTAAGAAATCCAGCAACCAATTTTTAACATATGCATGTTACTCGACTACAAGTTCCAACAAATAATACATAAATAAAAGTATGAGACAATCAAGACACTTTGGACACTGGCTGGATATTTCACAGTATTTGGGAATTATTATTTTCAAGTGAGAAGATGTTATTATGGATTTGCTTTTCAAACTGAGTTCTTGGGGTGCCTGGGTGGCTCGGTCAGTTAAGCATCCGACTCGATTTCAGCTCAGGTCATGATCTCAGGGACATGAGATCGAGCCCCGCATGGGGCTCTACACTGGGCGTGGAGCCTGCTTGGGTTTCTCCCTCTCCCTCTGCCCCTCTCATCCCCTTCATCCCCCTCTCTAAAAAATAAAAATAAAAAATAAAAATACAACCGAGTTCTTTTTGAGATAACACATCAGCGTATGTTTGAAGTGGCATGATGTCTGGGGGTTTGCTTCAAAATAATCAGTATAAATGAAAGATCAGTCACGAGTCCATTTTTGAAGCTGTGTGATGGGTACATGGGGTTCATTATTTTATTCTATTTGGCATATGTTTGGAACTCTCTATAATAATTTTTTTAAGTGGTCAAGGAAGCAGATCACCGCCTTGTGAATTGCACTTCTGCTATTTACCCTGTGACCTTAGACAAGAGACTTAAGCTTCTTAGTGCAGTTTCCTCACCTGCAAAATGCAGATAATCACATCTACCTAACAGCAGGGCCTGGAGCACAAGGGACACTCTGTAGACATTTGTGCATTTGTCCCTTCCTTGCCCAGGGCTCTGTAAGTAGCCAGCCTTTGAGATGAGCTCCAGTGACTGCAACCTCCTGGTGTGCACACCCTTGTGTAGCCATCTCCCGTGGTGAACCAGGACTGGTCTGCACAACTGATAGAACACACTAGACCTGACTTCTGAGACGGGGTTATAAGGCACTTTGGCTTTCCATCTTAGCCACTTTCTGCTGCTCTCCCCCTCGCTCTCCCTAAGGGAGGCCAGCCGTCATGTTGGGGGCAGTCCTATGGAGAGCACCACGTGGCAAGGAGCTGAGGCCTCCAACCAAGAGCCATGTGAGGGCACCATCTTGGAAGTGGCTCCTCCTGCCCCAGTGCAGCCTTCAGATGACCTCCGCCTTGGCCAATCTCTGGACTACAGCCTCATGAGACCCAGAACCAGAAGCACTCAGCTAAGAAGTAGAACTTCCCTGACATTTCGAAACAAATTTGTGCTTTCTGGCAACAAAAGAATGTGCCAGATCCAGTCTGAATGGTTTCTGCATCCAGATTTGGACCAGGCTCTTCTTGAAGGCGCCCCAGGTTCTTTGAATAGCGGGAGAATCAAAGACCAAAATCTGGGCGCTGGGTGCAGCTAAGAGGTGGTGGAGGCCAAAAAATAAAATAAAATAAAAGCCACTTCTGGGCCACCTTTAGGAGTGACAGAACTGGGAAAAAAGATGTCTTGTTATAAGACATTTTTTCTTCAATATTTCTGCCCCAAACCATCACCTGGCTCTAACCATGAGTAATATCAGACAGACCCAAAGAACTGGTCTTTGCTCTCCAAAACTCTCTATGTCGTGGAAGATAAAGGCTAGAAATATTCCAGGTAACTAAATGCAGTGGGAAATCCTGGGTTGGGATGCATACACACCACACACACACAGCAAAGTGCTAACAACAGGTGAACCAAGGTAAAGCTATGTGCTAGTCCTTCGGACTCTTCTTGCTGCATTGTGGTGAGTTCGAATTTATTTCAAAGTAAAAGGTTTTTCTAAGTCCTTTTAAGGGTATCGATTCAGGATACTATTATCTTCTAACAACATACTTTGTTGTTGTGCTTTATGATTTTTTCGTCTGGGGCTCCGTCAACCATTGCACCAAAAGCAGAAAGTTTTGTCCTTGCTGAGCATTTGTATCGATTATTTGCAGGTTGCTGTCCACTTTGACAGCACACACACTAAAATTGGAACGATACTGTTTGCAGGTCAACTGGGTACCCAAAACAACAATTAAGGCTAAAATTAAAGTGGTAGTTTAAATTGTCCAAAGATATAGAATTAAACTTACAATCCACATATAAATGTTTTAAGCTGGCTTTCAAAAATGTTTAGGAAATAAGCAGGTTTAGGGGTGCCTAGCTGGCTCGATTGGTCGCGCACGTGACCCTTGATCTTGAAGTTGTGAGTTCGAGCCCCACATTGGGTAGAGAGATTACTTAAAAAAATTTTAAAAACCTTTAAAAAAAAAAAGAAGTAAGTTTAATAAGTGGAGCTTAGTGCCATGCCACCACCTTTGTTGAGCACCTACTATATACTGTGCTAGATCTGGGAGAAGTGCGGGGAAGAAACAGACCAAGGCCTCCCCTGACAAACAACACCAGGGCCTCGGGGAGGCAAAGAAGAGAATGGGCAATTTCAACTCAGTGTGAAAAGTATCCTTAATGGAATAAGCAGAGTCACAATCAAAATAGTCAACAACGGACATGACACGCCAATGTCCAATCTGGATGGACCACGGTGCACATGCCCCTGACGGTTCCAGGGGCTCACTCTTTACTGACAGGAGCTTATCTCCGGACACCATGTCCGTAAGGCTCTCAGCTACTCCCTGACAGTTTAAGCAACCAAGAGGTGGACACCAAAGCTGCCCCTGTGGGCCCAGGGAAGACATAGGGCCGTGGAGGGGAGAGGAGAAGCGCCGGGATGGTTCTTAGCAGTGATGAGAACATAGGGTTTCTTTGGGGGATGATGAAAATGTTCGGAATTAGACAGAGATCATGGGTGCACAACCTTGTGAACTTACTAAACACCACTTTAAAGGGGTGACTTCTGGGGCCCCTGTGTGGTTCAGTCGCTTGAGCATCAGCCTTCAGCTCAGGTCGTGATCTCAGGGTCCTGGAATCGAGCCCCGCATTGGGCTCCCTGCTCAGTGGGGGTCTGCTTCTCCCTCTCCCACTCTCCCTGTTTGTGTTCCCTCTCTCGCTGTGTCTCTGCTCTGTCAAATCAATAAATAAAATCTTTAAAAAAATAAAGCCTTAAAAAATAAAAATAGACAACAAGGTATTGAGGTGAAATTCACATCCTATAACAGTAACCATTTTAAAGCAAACATTTCAGTGGCGCTTGCTTAGAAATTCACACTGTTGTTCCAAAACACTCCCACCATTCCACAGTAAAACCCCATCCATCAGGCACTTTTTCCTCATTCTGTCCTCAATGCCGCCCCCAGTGACGACCCATCTGACTTTTTTTTTTTAACATCTTAATTTTATTTTTTTCGGTGTTTCAAGATTCATTGTTTATGCACCACACCCAGTGCTCCATGCAATCCGTGCCCTCCTTAACACCCACCACCAGGCTCACCCATCCCCCCTCCCCTCTCCCTCCTCCCCTCCATAACCCTCTTTTTTTTCTCAGAGTTCACAGTCTCTCATGGTTCGTCTCCCCCTCTGATTTACCCCAATTCACTTTTCCTTTCCTTCTCCTAATGTCCTCCATGTTATTCCTTATGTTCCACAAGTGAAACTGTATGATAATTGACTTTCTCTGCTTGACTTATTTCACTCAGCATAATCTCCTCCAGTCTTTGGTTCAACTTCTCTGAGCAAGTCAGGTTTCTACTGTGACCTGTCCCAATTTTTTTCAATTTAAATTCAAACTCATTTAAAATGCTTCCCTGGCCTCAGAGAGTATGTCGGAGGCTAGGAATCAGCATCCCTGACTTTCCCTTCGCAGTTCCTATTCTAGGGTATTTTAAAATCCAGGGGAGGCACACATCTGCACTGCAAGTCAGGGAAAATGTGAGGACCCGTCACCACCATCTGTGGCCGCCTCTGAGTCATCCTGAGGGTGTCTCACTCCCGTAATGAGTGAGCAAGGACTAAGCGGCGGTAGGACACCCAGGGCTGAGCCCCTGTGTGAAGAGGATTTCCTCAGGGCTGGGGAAGGGCCTGCCCTGGGGTCAGTCCCCTTGGGTTCCAACCGAAATTCACTGAGTTGGCCTTTACTAAGAAAATGTCATGAGTATCACTCACCAGAATTTACGGCTAAGCTTTGGTATCAACACACACTCCCCCATGCCAAAGAAAGTGAACACATGCACACGTGCACACACGCACACACACACGCACATGAGCCAGTGGGAACACTCCCTACTCATCCACAAATGAAGAATCCAGAAAAGCCTGCCAAGTCCCCAGATGCATCCCTGGCATTCAACCAGCCCAGGCCACCAGCATCTTCCACCTACACCCTGGCTCCACCAGCCCTAAGATATAACTCCCACCCCCAGACCTTTGCACTTGCTGTTTTCCGGCCAGAACTCTCTTGCCATGCATCTTCCCACACCTGGCTCCTCCTCCAAATTTGGGTCCAAACGTGCCTCTTCTCAGAGGACACCTCTAAGCACCCCTTCATCTAAAGGAGCCCCTCTCCCCCCACGTACCCCTTCCTAGTACCCCTTCTTAGCGCTTACCACTCTCGGAAGTTACTTTGTTAATAGATATTTGCTTGGCCGCTGTCTTCTCCTTAATTAAAATGTCAGCTCCGTGCGGGCCAGGACCAGGTCTGGCTGGTTCCCTCTGTGCCCCCCAGAACGGTGTTCGGCTCACACAGGTTCTTGGAAATCTGTGTTGGTTTATTTTTTAAAAGATTTTATTTATTTCTTTATCTGAGAGAGAGAAAGAGCACAAGCAGGGGGAGAGGCAGGTAGAGGAAGAAGCAGACTCCCCGCCGAGCAGGGAGCCCGACGCAGGACTCGATCCCAGGATCCCGGGATCATGACCTGAGCCGAAGGCAGACACTTCACCGATTGAGCCACCCAGGTGTCCTGAAAATTTGTGTTGATTTAATGAATAAATGAAATGAGGGCACAAATAAAACAGTGGTTCTCAAAGCGGAGGTGATTTTGCCACTGCCCCCAGCAATATTTGGAGACATTTCTGGTTGCCGCCACTGGGGGACAGCTACTATCTAGTGGTTACTGGCCAGGACAACTGCTCAGGATCCTACAGCGCATAGGACAGCCCTGGCAACAAAGAACGTCTCCCCCACATGTCAACAGCGTCACCCCCAGAATGAATGAGCAAGTGAATTAAACACTATGGGTCCAAGTGGTCAGCCTGCCATCCAACATGGAACATTAAGGAATGAGACCAACGTCCCCAAGTGCCTTCCCTGCTTGTGCAGGCCACACTTCTGCAGAAATCTCGTCTTGGTGACTTTATTGGTGACAAGGCTTATGCAATCGATCTCAAGTTAACGAGAACTATACACAAGGGGAAGTTAAGCCACTGCATATGTAAGGAGTTAATTTCAAAACATGTAATTCCGTGCCCTAATCAAAGAGAACTGAAATTCGTCTAGTTCCCTGATTCTGCGGGTTCTTTTCCTTGGTAATCATGGACCTTCCTCAAAATTAAACAATCGGCTCTGGCTGGGACCTGGTTATGTGTTGTATTTCTGTATTTTTTAAAATAGAGATTTCAGAGTGGGGAGAGGGCAGCAAAACCTCCCCAAGGTCAGCAGGACAGGGGTCTGGGGGAGGGATCCACACTTGTTGCGGGGAACAGACGTCCTGGAATAACAACAACCAAAAAAACAAAATTCTTCTCCTTAGTGTGTTGGAGGATGGTGTGTGTGTGTGTGTGTGTGTGTGTGTGTGTGTGTGTGTGTGTGTGTGTGTGTGTGCGCGTGCACGCGCGCATGTAGCGACTGGAGCTTCACCTGTCCGGATTTCTGAGAACCGAAAGTGACCACCAAGGCTCTGTCTGTGGTCATCCGTCCTCTGCTCCTTCCTTACCCCCCATCCCACCAGCTTCCCTTGGGCCAGAAACACAGAGGTGTCGGGAATCCTCAGAATCCCCTCCAATGCAAATTTAACTAATCTATATCCGAATCCAACAGGGAGAGAGAGAGAATAATCTCATCGGGATTCTCAGTGGGGGCGATTTTGTCCCTAGGAGACATCTGACCACGTCTGGAGACATTTCTGGTTGTCACCCAGGCACGAGGGAGAACGCTACAGCTGCGAAATTCCTACAACGCACGGGACAGCCCCCACAGCAAAGGATTATCCTATCTAAAATACCAGTTAGTGCTGACGTTAAGAAACCCTACTCTAAGGGGCGCTGGGTGGTTCCGTCTGTTAAGCATCCAACTTTTGATCTCAGCTCAGGTCTTGACCTCAGGGTCGTGTGTTTGAGCCCTGCACTGGGCTCCGGACGAGGCATGGAGCCTGTTTAAAAAAAAAGGAAAGAAAACCCGCTCTAGGGGCTCCTGGGTGGCTCAGTCATTGGGTGTCTGCCTTCGGCTCGGGTCATGATCCCGGGGTCCTGGGATTGAGCCCTGCATCGGGCTCCCTGCTCAGCAGGAAGCCTGCTTCTCCCTCTCCCACTCCCCCTGCTTGTGTTCCCTCTCTCGCTGTCTTTCTGTCAAATAAATAAATAAAATCTTGAAAGAAAGAAAAGAAAAGAAAAGAGAAAAGAAAAGAAAAGAAAAGAAAAGAAAAGAAAAGAAAAGAAAAGAAAACCCGCTCTAAAAGCGGGGAGCAATCCTGCATTCCTGGAGACACGGGGAAAAGGTAAAGTATCCCCCAGGGTAAGCACAAGATGGAAGCCTTAAAAATCCTATTCCCACAGCTCATCCCTAAGTGTCCCTCCCTGTGTGAGCACCTGGCCCACCAGGGAGAAATTCAGACTCTAAGGGTTCAAATCCCCATCCCGCCACCGCCTAGCCGTGTGACCTTGGGCAAGTCACTTGAGTCTCTCCATCAATTTATTGGCTCTTCAAACCACTAAACATCGTAGTATCCCCTTCACCGGTTTGCAATATGGATTAAACAGACCGTTGTAACTCCGACGCTCAGGAGAGCGCCTGCACAGAGCATGCGCTGGTCAGGTATTTGCTGTTGCTGTTAAGACTTTCCATTCACTATCACTTCCCCTCCAATGCAGCCAACAATTTCATCTGTGGCTCATGCCGAGGAACTGCTTTAGCACCCAGCATGGGAAGATAAAACGACAGCGGAAGACTTCCTGAGAACAGAACGTTATTCTGCTGGACGGGCGAGTCAAGGATTTGCAGGGGTAGTTCTGATTCCTTGTGATTTTTGCCTTAGGGCCTGGCCCCCCTCCCAAGTGACTCCCTGGGGCATCTGGGACCAGGGGACAGTGAGCTTCTTGATTCACGACCCTGGCCTGGATGAAGACCAACCAGCCTGTCTTGACCATTAAGCCCAAAATCAGATCTAAGAACTCCGTCTGCGGCAGGAGGAAACCAGCCTACTTTGGGGGGAACCCCCTGGACCCCATAGCCTTTGGGTCTAAATGAATTTTAGACAGTGCGTTGAAAGTATACACATAACTTTCAAGAGGAGAGAGTCTACAGCTCCTGCGTGAGTCCCAAGTGGTAGGTGACATCCTGTTCCAACTGAGGACCCGCCTCCTCCCTGGCCCCGCCCACAGGAGCAGGACACAGGAGTCACAAGAAGGCAGAGACTAGGTACCGGTTACGAAGTCCCTACAAGGTCTCAGCTGGTTAGATACACTTGGCACCTCCTCTAGTCCTCTTTTTGCAAACTTACAACGGAACTAACATCATCCCCATTTCACAGATGAGGAAATGGGGGATTCAGAAGGTGCTCTGACTCGTTCAAGGTCACCATCAAGAGTACAGGGTTAACACCAGGCCTGCCTGGGAATGATCTGGGTCTCCCCTGGCAGTGGGGTCTCTACCCGCTCATAGAGTGGAACTGCCCTGAGTTGGATGAACTGGACCTCAGTGAACAGAATCATAGAACAGGTTGGTAGGACATACCCTAACATGGCCCACATAGGTGGCAAAGCACAGGGAACCGTGTGTGTGGACGGTGGCTGGATCTCCTGACAAGAGGAAGACGCGGTATCGCTGCCTCGTGTCCTTCCATAGGATGGATGAATTGATGTAGTTTTATCTGAAACTGTATTTGTGTCTTGCGAGGCTGTCGGCCAAGGTGAACCCTTAACCATAATTAATTGGCTGGAGAATGGTGAAACCAAGATCCAAACCAAACCTGGGTCTGTCTGATCTTGAGTCCAGGCTCCTCTGAGGCAGCTGGGAGCCCAGAGTACTCACTCGAAGTTGGTCCGCAACACAGCATGGCAAAAACACAGAGTTTATCCTATGGCTCAGCAACTTCCCTCCTGCCCAAGAGAACTGAAAACATATGCTCACAGAAAAACTTGTACACGGATGTTCAAGGCAACACTTCTCCTAAGAACCAAAAAGCAGAAATAATGCAGATGTCCATCAACTTACAAATGGATAAACAAACTGCTCTAGCCATATGATGAAATACTATTCAGCCAGAAAAAGGAATGAAGACGTGTCAAAACACAGACAAACTTAGAAAACATGATGCTCAGTAAAGAAGCCAGACAAAGGACCACATGCTGTGTGATTCCATCTCCATAAAATGTCCAGAGCAGTCAAAATCGTTGGAACAGAAAGTAGATCAGTGGTTGCCAGGGGGTTATGGGAGGGGAATGTGGGAAGAGCGACTGCTGAATACGCACAGGGTTTCCATCTGGGGTGATGAAAAAATTCTGGAACTAGACAGTGGTTATGGTTGCACAACCCTGTTAATACACTAAAAACCACACTGAGCTGCATTCTTGGAAAGGGTGGTTTATGATATGTGAGCTATATTACAACTTAAAACATGCACAACACAATATGGCACTGAAAGCAACGATAACTGAAGTATAAATAGACAAACAGAACTATGTCAAACTAAAACACCTTCACGTCTCAAAGGATACAATCAGCAGAGGAAAGGGAACCTATGGAATAAGAGAGAATATCTGCAAATCACATATCTCGTAAGGGGTTAATATGCAGCATATATAAAGAAGTCCTACAACTCAACAGCAAAAAATCCAATAACCTGATTTAAAAAAATGAGCAAAGGACTTGGATGGACATTTCTTAAAAGAAGACACACAAACAGCCAAGAAGTGCATGAGAAGACGCTGACCACCAACAATCATCAGAGAAATGTTAATAGACACTACAGTGAAATACTGCCTCATATCCATCAGCGTGGCTCCTATGAGAAAACAGGAAATAACAAGTGCTGGTGGGGATGTGGAGAAATGAGAGCCCTGCAAGTCGCTGGCAGAAATACAAAGTGGGACAAGTGTTATGGAAAATGGAATGGAAACGCCTCAAAAAATTAAAAACAGAATTGCCACAGGACCCCGCAATTCCATGTCTGGGTACGCACTGAAAGCAGGGTCCTGAAGATATATTTGCACACTCATGTTCCTTGCAGTACTATTCAAAGAGCTCAAACACGGAAGCCAGCCAGCGTCCACTGATAGACAACTGGAAGGACACAATGCAGTCCAGCCGTACAATGGAATATTACACAGCCTTTAAAAGGAAGGAAATTCTGGCACCTGCTAAAATGTGGATGAACCTCAAGGACATTAGGTGAATTGAAATAAGCCAGGCACAAAATCTATATGCTTCCATCTTCATGAAATATCTAAAGTTCACTGGGACAGAAAGAAGAATGATGGTTGCCAGGGGCTAAGGAGGGGGAAATGGGGAGTTATTTCATGTTTCACGGGTACTGAGTTTCAGATCTGCCAAATGAGGAAGTTCTGCGGATCTATTTCACAACATGAATACATTCAACGCGATGGAACTGTACACTTATCAACGGGTACGCTGGTAACTTTTAGGTTGTGGGTATTTCCTAACAGCTCCTCTACCTGCCAAAATGTGTTGTGGGGTCACATTCTCCCCTGATCGTGCCAGATGCCCTCCCCTGAGAGCTACTACAACATCTCGCTGACCTGGAACTGAGGACAGGAAGGGGAGGACCAGCTCTGGTCTGGATCCCAGGGTTAGCTCAGCACATGGTACCCAGTAGACGTTAGATAAATATTTTCAGACAAGTTGCCTAACAACCACGTGGTGAGGTCGGGTTGGTACCATTATCCCTATCTTATGGACAGGCTAATCGAGGCTCAGAAAGGCAAGGTGAGCTTTCTAAAACCAAAAAGCCTACAGGTGGTGAAAGAAGAGGTGGACCCAAGATTCCAAGACCCCATGTCAGATGGCCCTTCTCTCATACCACCTCCCTTCCGAGTCAACCTGGCACCCATTTCAACAGGAATTCCCAAATAGTAATTGTTGCCCTATACTAGTGGGTCTTAACTTTAGATCATGCGCCGATTTGGCAACCTAATAGAGTCCTTTTCCCCAAGCAACACACATATGAGACTTAGTGAATAGTTTCCAGAGGGTTCCTGGACACCCTGGAGCCATCCATCGAGCGCATTAAGAACCCCCTTTCCACCCTGCTATCTGGGGGGGCTCGTTTATCCTCAGGATTTTAGAGCCATCTCTATATTCTTGAGCATCAGACTCAAGGAAAGATGCTATTTTAAACTCACACTCCCAGGCCCGTCTCCTGGGGATCTGGTTAAGGAGGTGCAGGGCTGTGCCCAGAAATCTACAGGAGGCGTCCCGGAGAATTCTGGGATAGACGGTTCTGTGACACACGTGGGTCTGGGAGCTGCTGCCTCCCTGGCCTCGGAATGTGGCCCAGATGATCCCCTGAGCTCCCAGCCTCTGTCCCCAGCTGCCCACCAAACCTGGTAATTACACATCCCAGCACAACCCAACTGGGACTTTCTGGGCCCGACACGCTGACTCCTTTGCGGGGATCACTCGGTCAGAACCCTGGGCATCACCCTTGACTGTCCCTGTCCCCAAACCACATCTCAACCATCACCAAGGCCAGCAGAGTCTATCCTCTCTGTGCCTCTGGGCACCCACTTCCCTCTAGCACCCCGGCCAGCACCGTGGTCCAAGCTCCCAGCTTGTCCTCCTTGCTTCCTTCTGCCTCTCCCATCCATTCTCCGTCCTTCAACTCTGATCCTGCTACTCGCCTGCACAAAACTCTCCAGGGCTGAGCCAACTCTTGAACTGCACTGTCCAATATGGTAGCCACATGTGGCTATTTAAGTTCGATATCCAAAATTCTGCCCAAAGTTCACACTCGTCACCTATCAACTGCTCAAGAGCCACACGAGGCCGGTGGCTACCATATTGGATAGCATAGGTGTAGCACACTCCCATCCTCACAGAAAGTTCTAGTGGACAGCAGAGCTCTACACCTTCACTTGGGAGCCCTTTGGGGTCTGGCCCCAGCCTCTGCTCAGACCACTACCAAACATCCCCGTTGAGCCACAGTGAACCACTCTCAGCTCCCTAAAATCATTGTCTCACTTCTACATCTTTGCACGTCATACCCTTCCTGCCTTCCTGGCTTGGCTAACTCCTACCCATTCTTTGGGTCTCAGCTGTCACTTCTCCCCTAAGCAGGACAAGTGCCCAGGCTTTTGCCAACACAGTGTATAAAACACTGAGTCATAACAGCCACGGGCACGCCTACCCCCATTACCCCATACCAACAATTTTCAACTTCAGGCAACTTTCCTCCCTCCCACAGGGTACACCTGGCAGAGTCCGGATTCCTTACTGGTGAGATGCTCCTGGCACCTGGTCCTACAATGCCCAGGATAACCCCCGCAGCAAAGAATCGTCTGGCCCAAAATGTCGGCAGTGTTGAGGTTGACCGTCCCTGCTCTAGACAGGACAACTCCATAAAGGAAGAGTGTGTGTCCTGTATAGTGTGTGTCCCCAGCCACCAGTCCAGAGTTGAGCATTTAAGGAGCCCAGATATTCTGTAAGATCCCCCCCCAGGATTTCAGTTCTCTTACAGCGTCTTATAATGACAATCATTCATTGGTCATTACGGCAGGCTGGATAACGGGCCCCCAAAATACCCAGGTCCTAATCCCGAGAACCCGTGAATGTCACTTTATATGGCAAAAGGAACTCTGCATATTCGATTAAGTGAAGGATCCTGAGATCTTGAGATGGGGTGATTGTCCCGGATTATCCTGATGGGTCCTAAAGGCACTCACACGCAACCCTAGCAGAGGAACACCAGGACATTGACAGAGACAAGGCAGTGTGAAGACGGGCAGAGAGATTCGAAGATGCTACGCTGGCCCTGAAGATGGGGGAAGGGGCCCCAGCCAGCATCCACCGGAAGCTGGGAAAGGCAAGGGACAGATCTTCCCTTACAGCCTCGAGCAGGGTGTGGCCCTGGTGATGCCTTTTTTTGGCCCAGTGACGTTGATTTTGGACTTCTGGCCTCCGGAATTGTGTGCTCTGAACGGACAGGCGTTTCTGTGATTTATCCTGCATAATCGACCTCCCAGACCTGCCCGTACGCAAGCAGGCAGGCTCTGGAACTTTGTTCCTGAGACTCGTGCTGCGTGAATGATCTCGGGAGCCTGGCTGTTTGCAATACACTGTCTGGCCTCCAGCTCAGAACCGGCCCTTCTGTTCTGGGCGCCAAGGGCTACGTCCCCTCCTGCTCCAGACTAGGCTGACCCCCCGGAATGGAATCCAGAATCTGGGAGGGGAGGCAGACAAACAGAGCCCAGGCTCCTTGAAAAATACAGAAACATGATAACAAGGAATTGCAGCTCGCTCCAAACTGCACGTAGGCAAATAAATGCTTAACTTCAAACCCCGTCATTTGCCCTATAAGTAACAGCCTTTATGGGGATGGTCGGTTGGAAGGCTCAGCGAGGCGAAGCTGCTCTGCCCAGGCCTCACTCGGGACTCCAGCCCAGCTGTCTCCACGGGGCTTGCCTGGCTGATGACACTGGATGCTCTAAGGACCTGATGGGACGTGACTCTGCCTTATTCTCATGTATTGCCCACTATTACCTCCATCTACGCATAGATTCCTCTCCTCTCCTGGCTCTATTAGTTTTCTCTAGTAATAACAAAGTTGTCTTTCCTTTTTGAAACCCAAACATGACTATTGTGAATCTTCTGCTCAGGACACTGTGAGAGAAAAAATTTCTGCTGTTTCTAGGCCAACGGGCTTAGAGTCATTTGTAATAGCAGCCCTAGGATACGCATAGGGTCATATTCCAACGTGGGGTTTATTGGATTTGGGTCAGAGAGATGGAAAGGAAGGGCATTTAGGGGCCAGGCTCCCACCCTGCTGGTTCGGAGGGTGTGAAGGCAACGTGGTAAGGGTACCTGAGCTTCTAGATGTGGTAGCCACCCTGGTCATCAGCAATGGTGTCCATGGGTCATTCCTCACACCCTAGTCCTGCCGCCTTCTGGGATGCAGGTCTCTGGAAGGAAAGGGACTCAACCCAGGACGCTATGTCTGTCTGGCGCTGAATTGAGGATTAGAATAAAAATGGAAGCTCCTGCCCAGCTCTCCAGCCTCCCTGCCAAGCCCTCTCCCTTTCCCCACCAGCCTCCAGAGACAGGGGCCTTTCCCTCACCTTCCAACACAGCCTTGGGGCCTTTGCACCTGCTATTCTGCTTGGAACACTCTCCCTCCAGAGTCTCCCATGGCTGGCTGGTTCTCATCATTCAGGTCTCAGGGCAAATGCCACCTCCTCGGAGAGGGCCTCCCTGGCTGCACTTGCCTTCACATCACCTTCTGTCACCACCCGCTGATTTTTCTTCCCAAATTTTCTCACACTATGTAACTACTTCATTACCATCTTTGTTTGCCTGCAGCCCAGACTGCAGGCCCCAGGAAGGCAGGGACCTTGTCTGATCTGCCCAGGGTATGTCCCTAGCCCTATGCTTGGCACCCACTAGGTGCTCAACACATTCTGAATGAATGAATGAATGAGTGGGTGAGTGAACGCGAATAAGTGCATATGCAGCTTTGGAGGATGCTTGCTAAACGCCAGGTCCTAACGCACCTGATCTTGGCTTTCTGAAAGGCCAGCTCCTCTTCATTGCCGAAGTCCAATGACACATCCTCAGTATCATCCACCAGGGCCTGGGGGACACCAAACGCGGATGGCAGGCGGTGGCCGTCCCTCCCCCACCCCCTCTGCTGGAGGGGCCCCTC
Organism: Ailurus styani; assembly: GCA_002007465.1. NCBI lineage: Eukaryota > Metazoa > Chordata > Mammalia > Carnivora > Ailuridae > Ailurus > Ailurus styani. Next base: position 4,291,882 of record LNAC01000023.1, on the reverse strand, counting down.
CCCGCGCGGCTGCAATCCGAGGCCTTCGGTCCATTTGGGGTGCGGCCCGGCCCAGGCGCCGGTTCGCGCATCCTTCCTCCTCTCCTCCCCTCCCCCTCCTCCTCACCGCCCCCCTCCCTGGCCCGGAGCTCCCGCAGGCCCCTCGCGTCCTCCCCGCCATCCTCCTGCCCCCAGCAAGCCCGCCGCCCTACCTGCTTCATCCTCCCCGGAGCGCACCTGCAGCCCACAGCCCAGGCCCAGGCTCCGGCTCCGGCTCCGGCTCCG